>PVHX01015093.1:0-22201 GCA_004024805.1 Geosciurus inauris | reverse complement strand
GTCAATGACACCGGACACTAGTTGTTTAGTTGCTTGAGGGATAAATTTTACAATTGATTTATGTTTGTCAAAGCAGAGAACAATGGTTTACAGCGAAGAATGTTTGAAGGACATGCCATTCATTCATTTGTCTAGAGATGGGTTAGCTTTTCTCTCAGTATTAAGACAAACCACCAAACTACATGCTTAATCCAGGCTTTCTTGACCTGACATGCCTGTGCCTCTGCTGCTTTACGGTTAGGATTATTGGTTGAGTGTACATACTGGAGAAATACAATCAGCCATCTTTAAAACATTCCACAAGCAAGGAATAAGATGAAAGTCCCTCAACATGATAAAGGCCATATGGAGAAACCCTGAAGCTAATGTCACACATGATGATGAAAGGCTGGAACTTTCTTTAGAATCCAGGAGCAAGACAAAGATGCTTGCTCTGCTGCTTCTACTCCATACAGTGTTGGAACTTTTAGCCAGAACGATTTGGCAACATAAAGAGAAAGAAAGAAAAAGAAAGAAAGATTGAAAAGGAAGGAGTAAACTTATTTCCTTTCATATATGACATGATCTCTTGTAGAAAACACAAAGGATTGTATTCTACAAAATTAAAAACAAAACAAAACTTGCTACAGAGCTACAATTCAAATCAGTGTAGCACTGGCGGAAAGATAGACATGAAGACCAGTGACGAGAACAGTCTAGAAATGAACATTTACATACATGGTTAAATTATTTTTGGCAAAGGCATTGTGACCAATTAATAAATAAAGGATCATCTTTACAACAATGATTGTGAGAAAGCTGGAATGTATAAAAGAATGAAGTGGGATTCACCTAAGACCATGTACACAAATCAACTCAAAATGGACCAAAGACATAAATGTAGGACCTAAAACTATTAAACTCTTAGGGAAGAAATTAAAAGCTCATGACAGGGGATTTGGCAATGATCTCTTAGATATTTCACCACAAGCACAGGCAATGAGAGGAAAAATAAATAAATAGGGCTTCATTAAGATTAAAAGCTTTTCTATTATATCTATCTACAACTAAAAATATGTTTTAAAAAAGATTAAAAGCTTTTGTGCATTAAATGATACCATCTAGAGAAAGAAAACCCACAGAATGAAGAAAATAGTTGCAAATCATATCTGATACAAAATTAACATTCAGAATGCATAAGAAAATGCAAATCAACAGCACATAAACCACCCCATTCCAAAAGGGGTAAGAGAATTGCATAGATCTTTCTCTAAAGAGGGTGTACAAATGGCCAAGAAACTCCTGAAAGGATACTCAATATTCCTAATTAATTGAGAGATAAAAATCAAAACCATGAGATGCTCCTTCATACCCATCAGGTGAAGATGTAGAGAAAGCAAAACTCTTGTGAATTGCCTATTGGAAAGTAAAAGGAGCAGCTGTGGAAAACAGCTGCCCCGCAACAAGCACCAGTCAGATGCAGTAATGCCTGCCCATAATACTGGTGACTTGGGAGGCTGGGGCAGGAGGATGGCAAGTTCAAGGCCAGCCTGGGCAACTTAGTGAGACCCTGTCATAAAATAGGAAATAAAAAGGGCTGTGGAGGCAGCTCAATGGTAAAGTGCTCCTAGACTAAATCCCCAGAACCAAAAAGCACACATTCCACTGCTGGTTATATATTCAACTTGGTTGAAAACAGAGAGTGGAACAGATATATGAATACAAATTGTTATTTCATATTAGTCAAAAGGTTAAAAACAACCCAAAATGCCTACTGATAGATGAATGGATAAACAAAATACAGCATTTACACAAGATAGAATATTATTCAGCCTTTAAAAGGACTGTAATTGTGATACATGCTAAAATATAGATAAGCCTACTGATAGATGAATGGATAAACAAAATACAGCATTTACACAAGATAGAATATTATTCAGCCTTTAAAAGGACTGTAATTGTGATACATGCTAAAATATAGATAAGCCTTGAAAACTCTGGTTAGTTAAATAAACTAGACACAAAAGAAAAATTATTGCATGATTCCACATTCACGTGATGCCTAGAATAGTCAAATTCGTGGAGACAGAAAGTAAAACAGGTGTTGGGGGAGGGGAAGAATGAGGAGTTAGTGTTTAATGGGAACAGAGCTTCAGTTTGGGAAGACAAAAAGAGTTTTGTGCATGGACGGTGGTGATAGTGGCCCAGCAATTTAAATACTCGTAATGACACCGAGAAGTGTACACTTAAAATTGTGATTTTTACATTACGTGAATTTTACTACACTAAACACCATTCAGCTATCTTATAATATTCTTGTTACATGCAGCAGAAGAACTGCATTCTTTCTCAATATTGCCTCTGTGCAAGCTCATGTATGACCCTTCTGTCTGTGCCCTGTATTGCTTTGGGGACACTGGAATATTTTATTCTTTATGAGTAGCAGTGACACAAAACTGTAAAAATGGTCAAATTTTCCTGTAGACCTCAACGGCAAGGAAACCCAGAACTCAATTTGTAGCTCAAATTATGAATTACATATATACAATGTTAACTTGCATATAAAATTATGTTATCCTGTTTCTGGAGAGGGTGTTAATGTATTTCTTGTTCTATTTTGAGGCTTTGGAAGCATGCTCTTATCTGACTTCAATGTTCTTGTAAGTTGTGGTGGGCTGATTACTACCACTAACTAAACCTTTGAACATATAGGTTTTACTTCTCTCTTGTATTTCTTTCTACAAATCTTACACAATTTAAATTATAGATACAAATGATGCTGAAAGTAAAAGCTGAGAATAACACTAAATTTCAAAATGGCATATTTTAACACTCTTCTGCTTCAACAGTATAGTTATCCTGTTTGTCATTCTTCTGGCTGTTGTTAGTGCCAGGTCTTCCTGAGCGACTCCATTGCTGGAAACTACATGGTTCTAATGGTAAATGTAATAAGTCGCAGCATCCTGAACAACAGCTTCACAATTTGGCAGTAATTCCTAGAAAATTTTACAGTCATTTTGTCCCAGCTCTACAAATGTTTACAGAAAATAATACTTAGCTCTCCAGAGAGCGACTAATTTTCAGCAGCGTTTTGTTTGAGAAGAAACAGAGGTCTCTGGGGAAAACTCAGAAATCTCTTTGTTCTTTCTGTCCAAGGATATTATTTTTCTGATCTTTCAGTGGTGCTTTTTATGTGATCACATGCAGATAGTGTATTGATCATTATGTGATTCCAACAAAAATTTTTAAAAAATGACTCACCTCTTCCTCATCCAAAATGCCACAACTAATAAAAACAGTGAACGACTGCTATTTTTGACTTGCTGGTAACTCTCAATTATCCTTTTGATGTCATTACATCAGGATCCAGGTGTGTCCTCTGATGCTGTCTTTCTTTGAGAGACTTTAGTATTGACAAGTTTCAAAAGATAGTAAATACATGAGTGACTGTAATATGATGTTGTTTAATCAAGTTAGAATTGAGCTTGTTAGAAACCATTTCAACTTTCAAAGTATTGACAAATCAACAGCATTAGAAATACCTCTTCAGTTTCAAATATGACATGAAAGCAACTTAAATGAAAACCTCCTTTCTTATTCCACTGTGTGCCAGGGGATTTTTCTTTTACTGAATGAAAGAGTCAGCATCTCATTTATTAACAATGCAGATGCACATCAAAGCCACCATTGAATCTGTCTCTTCCCATTTATTTTGCTTTCCCATTTCTACAACCTATATTTCTTGTTTAACAAATTGTTCTTGATGTGACGTGTTCACAATATGCCCATAAGCACAGCTGAAGCACAATTTCCTGCTAGCTTCAGTCAAAATACATTAATCCTCTCGATATTTCCCAGGACAATACTATCTCTCATGTGCAGACTTCATTTCTCTCATTTGGCTGCAAAGGAGAAAAATCCTTGAAAATTGGTTTGAAAAGTGACTCACACCAAAAAAGAGCTAAAATTCCTTGTGTGCACAATTTTCCTTAAATGTTCCTATTTTCATGCTGCACCATGATGTTAAACACTCACGTGCAAGTGAAATTAAGAATGAAGAGTCACTCCACAGCTGAGAGTCCCTGTGTGTCGATACCACCAAGACGGTGCCTTCTTTCCCTCGATTGCCTGAGGCATCAGAGCCACATCAATGCCACCCGCTCCACCACTCAAGGCTATAGCTCCCTGAAAACAGCACTGTGTGTAAGGAATAGAAACCATACGAATGGAGTTGATTCTCCTGACTGCTTGTTGGTTGAAGACTTATGAGAGATGCTCTGCAGAGCTCAAAAAATTGCTTTTATACGTAGATGGAAAAGCATGAATGATTGCAGGTAACTAGATGCCTCTGTAGGTGCATAGGTATGTATGCATATTGGTTAGTATGTGTGTATGTAGGCAGGCAATATGTAGATATGCATGAAGATAAGTATGTAGGTGTCTATGTAGGTATGCAAACAGATGCCGATAAGTATATACATAGGTAGATGTATAGGTATGTACATAAGTAGAAATGTAAATGGGGAGGTAGGTATACACATAGGTATGAATGTAGGTATATATGTAGGTATATAGGTAGGCATGTAGGTTCCTATGTAGGTAAGTATGTATTAAAGTAGTTACACATATAGCTGTACACATACACACACACATATAGGCATGTTGGTATGTGAGAGGCAGGCACACATTGTTCATGTACATATGAGGGTTTCTAAGTACATATATAAGTAAGTGCATATGTAGGTATGCATGTAAGTATGTACATATGTAGGCATATAAGTAGATATGTAGGAGAACATACGAGTAGGTATGTAGTTTACCCACACAGGTACGTAGGTGGGTTGGCATGTATATACATATGTATATAGATACATATGTAACATGTACATAGGTGTATGCATATGTAGCTGTGCAGGTAGGTGTGTATCTATGTGTGCAGGCATGCAAAAATGACCCACCCACTAGAATTTAGCTGCTGCCTGCCTTGCAAGGAGGGCCAAGGGAGTACGTCAAATGTCCCAGGCCTGACCAGGAGCAGTTGATTCCTAGCCCCATCAGATCCACAAGGCTGAAGCTCTAACTTGTCCCTTGCCATCCTGTCACCTTGTCACAACACACGCTCTGATGGAGTATAATAATAATGCTCCATCTTGCAGCGAAGCCCTGGGCTTTTACAGCAGTATTTGATACGTGGTTACTGGTAGCAATGAATCTCCTTCGTCCGTCGCTCCCACTCTCCCTGTGTGTGCACTGGGCATTCTGTACACTGGGACCAGATCCTATTCTAATTCAGACTTCTGTTGTGATACTAATTGACAAAATGTTGGCCTTGGCTTGGAGTACTCAAGTTTCATCCAGTGAAAAATAAAATATATGACTGTCCCTCCCTCTTCCGGTTCCATCATTTGATTTCAGCAATTGGATGTTTGAGAAACGCCGCAGGAAATTAAAATCTATTTTAGCCAGTGAGAGCCCTGAGGTGCTGTATTTCTGGTTCATGTACATTTCTTTTTAGGGAGGAAGGACACAGCTCTTAGAGGTGCCATGTGGGCTGCTCATTCATCCCCAAGTTTTGTCACTGGGCTAATTATCTCAAGCTATATTTGCAAACCTTGTTAGAGAAGTAATAACAGAAGAGTGTGGGGTATACATAGGAGTGTGTGCATGCTATACATGTCTATACACGTGCACATGTATGTTTGCACACTTGCAATCCTTCATTAAGCACCAATATATATCTCATTGAAACTTTATGTATGGCAACGGTGACAGAGATCTATTCTCTTTGGGAGATGAGAAAAATACATTCTAAATTGTTGCATTATTCTCCTTAAATTCTGGGTCATTCATGTATTCTACATAGGTGAGAATCTATTCTACATAAGTAAGACCAGGTATCTAGATGCGTGATTAACTAAACCCTTTGGCAAATTGAACAATACCAATAGAAATTCTGAAAATATTAGATCCAGGGATTGAAAACACAGATGTCTTTTGGTACTAATTAATATCCCCCTAGAACTAAGTAAAACAAACTGGTTTTATAATATAAATTTGCTTTGACTCTGTATCAAGCAGTTAAGATTGCTGTTACACAATCTTGTTCTATATTTCTTCATCTATGGTTTTGTAAAAAAGTTTTTGGTAGCTGTGTGGGCATACAGACAGCATTCTGGACCTCAAGGAAAAGAGGCAGTATGAAAGTCATGATGAATAGAAATCAGCATTCTGCTGCAAGCTTGGGGGTGACAGATTCCTGGGGACTGAACAGAGACCACCTGGAGGCCCTGCTTATCCCATGGGAATGTGAGAACAGGACCCTAAGATAGTTCAAGAAATATCTTCAAGCCAGAAATCTGGATATATGTGTGTGAGAGAGGTTTCCAAATATAAAATGCCAAACAAAAATAGCTACCATAGCTTGAATCTAGGTACAGGAAATACATGTGTTGGTTTTGAGGTTGCAAGAGGAAAAAAGAAAATAAGTAGAACTTTTTTTTTTCATTTCCAACTTAGACTTCTCGGATTGGACTATCTAAGCATCTCAGATAGTCGTTGTCGAAATCATCTGCAGAAGATTCAAAAAAAGTCCAGAGCCTTTGACCTCAGCCCAAGAAGTTCATTGAGTTGAGTAGGTGAGGGGTTCACTGGAGCCCTGGACATCCGGGAAGGCTGGTCTTTAGTCCCCATTCTGCTTGACCAAAGCCTTCAGTAGCAAAACTGAAATGTCAGATTGGTAAATATGGGGTGCTCAGATGAAGGGTTTCACAGGCTCTTAACTGATTCTAATGCAACTTAAAGTAAATCCTTGTAACACTGACATTGCTTGAACTCTTCGGCTACAAATTATTTAAAGCTAGCAAAAATTTAAAGGACTAACTAAACATTCTCTGCCCACACTCCACACATTCTGCTTACAAACAACTTAATTTGGCAAGGTAAGACCTTGCTAGTGAAAATTCACAGGAACCACAGGAGAGTTTTGCTTGAAAGCTGGACTTTTTTGTAGCTCCCATGGGGAGGGGGATAAAGTGCCCCATTAGTGACTGGAGACAGCATGGGCTTGACCTCAACTCTGTCCTGACCTACTCCAGCCTGTAAGCACTGGAATAAAGAGTATAACCTCACAATTCATTTGGGGCCGAGTGTCAGATAGGGTAAAGGTCACAGAACACTGCTTGGAACATGTGACTCATTGGTAAAGCACAGACAGATTTTAAAAACATGAACACACACATCATACAATGGACATGGCTTGGGAAAAGGTTTTAGGCATTATAAAGTGTGAAAAAGTGTAATATTGTGATTCTACACCACATACAACCAGAGAAATGAAAAGTTGTGCTCCATCTGTGTACAATGCATTGCACTCTGCGGTCATGTAAACCTAAATAGAGCAAATAAATAAAAAATACATAAATAAAAATAAAAAAAGAAATTTACAGAGAAATTATTGTCACTATGTAAAAAAAAAAAAAATACACCTTTTACTATGCCTGACCAAAAAAAAAAAGTGTAAAACTGTTTTATAGTTCACGTTTTCAGGCTCAGATGAATTAAATACAAATTTAAATCTCTGCAGAATCAAGAGTGGTCAGAAAAATAAAAAGGTAGCTAATGGCAGTTTTTCACCTACTGAGTTAAAAGGAATTTCCCTTGGTATTAGAGGAGTGCCTGGCATGATTCCAGAGAGGCGGAAGACAAAAACAGATGGATGGAAATTAATTGAATATAGAGTGGAGTGGTCTTTCCATTGTACAAATTTAAATATTAATGTATCGGCTCCTCATTTTTCAAATATTGCAGAAATTGCCCAAGAAGGTCATCTGTCTTTTTCCGGATTTGCTTTGTGAAAGCATTCAGTATAAAGTATCCATTCTATTCTTTTTTTGGTATATTAAAATCTCTATTAACCACATGACTATTTCATAGTTTATAAGCCAGTATAGAATTTTGAGGAAAGTACTTTCTCTTAAAATATATAGACATGATCTCAGTTTTGGTGGGAAAAAAACATAAAAATTTTGTAGTTGGCACTGATTTTTTTCATTATTCAAAAATGATCCATAGCAAAATGAAAATGGTAATATTTGTTCACACCACATGACTGGGTCTGAGCAGCCAATGACCTGTGTCTGGGTTGCTAGAGTGTGATGTATTACAGTTCTTCCAATTTGCTGCAGGCAGAAATCTTAATTAAGGCCTTTCCTAAAGAGTGACCTTCAGGGAGTACATTACTGAATTCGTATAAAAATAGACAAATGGCCAAGTGGCTCCAATGAAGTAGTGAGGCCATGTTGGGTCTATATTTTCCACCAAAGATTACGTTGTCATTTTGGTCAGGCTGGGGGACCCTTTCAAGGATCAATTAGCCCTACCATCTAGAAAGGAAGATATTACTGGAGAGAGTAGAACACATGTCTTCTTCTTGACATTCAAGTTTTCTGTATCTCATTGCATGTCTATTTTCCCTATGAGTTCTCAGCTGATGGATTCTATGAAGAACCACCTTATATGAGCCATTTACTTTTCTAACTAGCAGTCTGTGCATCTGTACTTCTTTAGGTGCACAATGCTGTAACTTATCTGAGGTTCTTGGAGACCCTCTGTGACAGGGTCTGTTTCAGAAGGAGATGATTTCTTCTTGGTTAGTAAAGTGGGATGAGATGGAAACATATTTTGATCTGATCAGAGAGACTTTATCATACAGAATTTGCCCTCCCCTTTAAGAGAAATTGGAAGATCTCCTTTACTAAGATAAAAATGGATCTCTCTGCTTCTAGTTATACAGACTTTTTGGCAGTGGGCCTGCCAGGACAACTAAGGACAACTATGGGGCTCAACTCAGTTGACTTTATTTCTTCCAGATTTCTTGAGGCTGTGCAAAATATTATCCCAAATGCTTCTCAATCTGCTCATTTATTGACCCAAAATTATTCCCTGTTACTTTAACTCTTAGACATTTGATCAGATTCTCATTTACTCAAGAAAGAGCACAGATTCATCCGACCTTGTCTCTTTGGGCAGGGCAGGGCCTTATATTTGTGAAAACTTCTGATCATTAGGACAATGGACCTTTCTAAGTCACCTGGTGGCATTTATACATAAACCACCATTCACATTTCTCAACACCCACTGATATAGCATTTTTCTGATTCCAAAGGAACAAACATCTTCATAGCCCCCAGCTTAATGTGTTTGTTCAGTTGCAATTGCACAAATTTAGATTTTTCCATTTGCATTAGCAAAAGAAAGAGAACAATGCCAATTTCAGAATTTTTTAGACATGAGGAAAACCATAAAGATGACATTGGTTTTGAATAATAATTCTTAGGTAAAAACTACCCCACTTATTTGAATCTTCTTGATTTTAAATAAGATGAACTGTGAACTTCTCACACAAGCTCCATTTGCTAGACGAGCATAAGAGCATTTAGGGATAAGATATTGCAGCACAATGTAGTTTGGGAAAGACATGGGATGATTCCAGCATGTTAGGAAAAAGTCATAAAATTCTTATAAAATTCTCTCTTTCAGATTCTATCTCTTCAGTGAGACATCTGGTGAGACTGAAGGAGAGACGGAGGAAAAAATACTGCAGGACATTGGTATTAAAATACCACAAACATTCGTATAATGAGGGCTTGTCTGCACAAGCTGCTGTGTGGAAGCAAAGGTAACTAAGGCATCATTTTTGCTGTAGCTGGGATCTAGAAGGTGCTCAGAGGCCCAAATGTTGAAGGCTTGGTCCCAGCTGGTGGCACTCCTGGGTGGTAGTGAAACTTCAGGTGGTGAGGCCTGGAGGGAGAAAGTCAGGTCACTGGGAGTGTGTTGCTGAGGGGATAATGGGCCCCAGCCCTTATTCTCTCTCTCTTTCTCTCTCTCTCTCCTTCCTTGGCACCGTAAAGTGAGCTCTGCTTCATCACATTCCCTGCCATGATGCTCTGCCTCACCACAGGCCCAAAGCAATAGAGCTCAGCAACCTTGGACTGAAACCTTTGGGACTGTGAACCAAAATAAGTCTTTTTTCCCCGTTAAGTTGATTTTTCTTAGGTAATTTATCAGTGATGGGAAGCTGATGCACATGATCCTTCCAGCTGACCAACCACTGAATGATAAGAAGTGGAAACATAGACTAGCCATCAGTGAAATGCGCCTGTGAAAAGTGTCATCAACAAGGAGAAAGCAATAACCAAGGGGCCTGGGAGAAGGAGCTGGGCTAACTTTGGCCATGAGGGAGACATTGCCCAGAGCACACCATGGGAACCTGCCCTCAAGGAGGAGGAGGAGGATTTTGTCACTCCGAAAGGCAATAGTAGGAGCAGCCAACAAGAACTTGCTAGAGATTATATGAAAATAATAAAGAGCAATAGGCTAAGTGTTAAAATAATCTTGTTCCTATACACACCTCATTGTTTTCAAGGCAAGTTCAGATGTGTTAGTTTAAATGATCTACATAAAAATCCCAGTACCAAAGAAAGAAAAATCAATAGGATAATATTTTTAATAAATAGCTAAAGGGCCCACCCAAGGTAATCTAATAATTGGAATGAGCCTACTAAGAGCTGAACTTGGTCCTCCTATTTCTGAAGCCTATATGCCTCTCATTTTGTGGACCACATAAGCCAGCAAATCGGATACCAGGCTTAAATCTACATGTGTGCAGTCTAAACTTGAGTTCGAAAGATATACTATGACAGCTTAGTATCTGCTCAGAGCAATGAACACCTAAGCAGCCGGAGTCATTGCCTTCTGAAGTCCTTATGACTTGGCCATTTCTTTTTAGGTTTGAATCTTTTGGTTCAGCCAGGTTTATACGCGCGTCGACACCAGTATTCTTGGGCCTACTTAGCGTGCTGCTGCCCTTGATTTGCAAAAGTTCCTGACAATGAGTCAGAACAGGAAAGCCTTTGAGCTCTGCTTTCAGGGGAAGCCCACCTGATCCAACATTTTGTCATCTTAATCGTCACTGCTTGACAATTAGCACTGCCAATTAGTCAAAAGTCCCAAACCAAGGTGCACTGTTTTTGTGGGAAATGAAAACGGAATGAACAAGATCAGATTTAATGAGCTCCACTACCTTGAGAAAATCCTGCCCCTAGACCTCTTTTGACATTGAGACTGTGGTGTGCTGTTTATTTATTCTTACGGGTATACATGCTACTCCTCAACAAGGCAATGAGCTTGTTTATAACAAATTTCGGAAAAGAAAAAAAATAAGAGAAGAATGTAGAGTCAAAAGACCTGTTTCCATGCTCTGCCTCTGCTGTTCATGGCTAAGCAGTTCACCTCTCTGAGCCTTACCTTTCTCATGGTACAAAGCAGAGAACACTTCTCCTGCTTGGCTAACTGGATTATGGCAAATATCAAGAGATAAGATACCAAAAAAAAAAAAAAGGGACTTCCAATTTGTAAAATGGTACAAAATAAAGGTGATCGTCATCTCTCTCTGCTGGCCCTTAACTGTTGTTATTAAGTGTACTTTGTGACATTAGCATCATTTGTTTATTTTATAGCTTTTCATTGGGTCTCTGCTTTTTTATTTAGAGAACTAAGTAGAGGGAAAGACAGAGAAATTTATAGTGCAGGGGCATGAGACAGATAGTTAACTGATAGACAAGGGAATGAACAAGATACACCAAGTTGCAATAAATGCCACACAGAGAAGTCAAACAGTATTGGGAATAATGGTGACAAGCAAAGCGCTTTATAAGAGTGATTGTTAGGAGTTAAATTGTGTCCCTGCTTCAAAAGGAGACATTGATGCTGTAATCCTGATGGTCTGAGAATGTGATCTTGTTTGGACATAGGGACGTTGCAGCTGTAATTAGTAAAGATGAGATCCTGTTGGGATAAGGGGCCACAATGTGATTTGAACGGTATCCTCACAAGAGAGTAGGCCTGTGAAGACCCAGACACACTGGGAAAACGCCCTGTGAGGACGAGGCAGAGACTGAAGTGATACAGACAAACTACCAGCAGCTGGAAGAGGCAGGAAGGACCTCCTAAGGGCCCTCAGAGGAAGTGTGGCCCTGCAGACACCTTGAGTTTGGACTTCAGCCTCAGAATTAGGAAAGGCTGCATTTCAGTAGTTTTAAGCCTCCGGCATATACTCCTTCATTTTGGCAGCCCTGGAAAACTCACATGTGGTCATAAAAGCCTTCTGTACAGGTGTGACGCTTCATCTGAGCCAAGGCTGAGGGAGGGTAGGATGTCAATCAGGAAAATTGCTCCCACTGCTGGTGGGCACAAGCCTTTCATCTCTTGAGAACAGAAGGTAGACAGTGAGCCAGTGGGAGAGAGGGAGGGGAGCAAGTCAGAAAGGAAGAGAGGGTTTCACAGAACGAGGTGAGGTAGGCATGGGGCAGCCTTAAACTGCTGATGGTTATTAACTGAATTCAGGGTTTTTTTTTTGGTACCAGGGATTGAACTCAGGGGCACTTGACCACTGAGCCACATCCCCAGCCCTATTTTGTGTGTTATGTAGAGACAGGGTCTCACTGAGTTGCTTAGCTCCTCGCCATTGCTGAGGCTGGCTTTGAACTTGCGATTCTCCTGTCTCAGCCTCCCTAAGTGCTGGGATTGAACTCAAGTTTTGATGGAAATATTTAATACTCTGTGGACCTCCCAAGCAATGCCACAGCAAATGCTTCCAATGCAGAGTATGACTTTAAAACAGCAAAAGAAACGGGTCTTTTAAAAAGTTTTGTGCATATTTTATAGTTGTGACATGACATTTTTTCAGTTTATAGTCAATGGATTTAAAAACATGTCTTTAGAACTTTGAAACCACGCAGCAATCCCTGCCTAATGTACCTTTGAACTAAGAAATTAAATTTTCTATGGCCTAAAGAACAGGGATTCAGATGTTTGACCACATAGTACCTGTCACATATTTTATTTCTGTTCTTTGATAATGAAAGTATTATCCTATTTACAAAGTATAAAGGGACATACATTAGAGAAAAAAATTAGATTTTTTTTTTCCTAATTCATACTTGGTAGCTTTAACCCATCTTTTGTTTGTTACTTTGGATGCAATTTTGTATCAATTGTACACATTCTAACTTTACACTAGGATAGATTCTGTTCGGAATAATGAATACATAAAGATTCAGAGGATGCAACAATGTCAAAATGGTCAGTTCCTTCACGAGCTACAAAGAAACAACTAAAGGAGGAATCAAATGGCCCAAGTTCACATTTCTTTTAGCACTGAGCATGATGTTCTTCAAGTAGCTTATCTTGACCTATTTGCTCACTACTAAGTTAATTCTTTCCTTAACTTACAAAGTATTTAGTAAGTGCTCAGTGCAGAGAGTATAACACTAAAAATAGATGTGGTCCTGCCCTGGGTCCAAGGCAGGCATGAGCACAGATCACAAATCCAGGAACTGGGATGTGAGGCATGTTCAAGTGTGGCCCTGTCATGCCACAGGAATGATCTATCCCATGGTCACTGATTTTAGGTATTTTGTAGAAAAGTTAGAAAAACACACAAATAACAATAAAGTGCACTTTAGTCCATGTTTTATTCTCTTAAAAATAATTTCAAATCTTGAAGTAATGAGTATATCATTAGACAATACTCACATCTCTTTCTGAAAATCAGCTTTGGATCTAAGGTTACGTAGCTACCTTTGGCTGAAAAAGTTTTCTGCCTAGATTTCTGCTTCTTATTTACTTTTAAGGATATAAACATTTAAGCAGGTGGTACATTGAAATGCTGAACTTGTGAGAGAAACTCTGATCACAAAAGCCACAATCAGACCACCACCAGCAATGAATGCTAAATGCAAATGACTTTTTGTTCTAATTTTTTAAATCTGTGGATTGCAATAGTACTCTTGGGGACAGTAACCCACACAATAGATTAAGAACCTGTTAAATGTTATTTTCAGCTTGGTCGAACACCAACTGCTAGGTTACACTTCTAGCTACACTTCTTTTGAAATATGGAAAACTTACCATTGCCAAGTGATAACACAAATGTGTCATTTCAGAGTAATTCATACTGTACAAACAAATTCCTAAAGAGAGATACAGGCTGAGCCAAAGGATGAGTTGAGGGGGCTTTGACCTCCCAAATGTCCACCATGTATTCCAAACGACCCTAAATATCTCATAATCTAGTACAAATTTCTCCTGGTGTTTCCATGAAGCTTGGAGGCAAACTGCCCTGTGCCTTTACAAATTGTAAACCTTTCCTTTACTGAAATTTTGCAGCTAATTCTGGTTCCAGACCTAGATTGTTATTGGTTTAGTGAATTTTTAGGTTTCCTTCCTTCCTTCCTTCCTTCCTTCCTTCCTTCCTTCCTTCCTTCCTTCCTTCCTTCCTTCGTCCCTCTCTCCCCCCATCCTTTCTCTCTCTCTTTCTTCCTTTGTTTCTTGGTGCTAGGGATTGAACTCAGAGGCACTTCACCACTGAGCCACATCCCCAGCCCTATTTTGTATTTTAATTAGAGACAGGGTCTCACTGAGTTGTTTAGCACCTCGCTTTTGCTGAGTCTGGCTTTGAACATGCAATCCTCTTGCCTCAGTCCCCCTAACCACTGGGATTACAGGCATGTGCCTGGCTAGGTTTTCTCTTTTTGACAATTTTAAATTCTCAACTAAACTACGGCTACACATTGTATTTTTCTGAGTAGAAAGTCTTGGATAATTTGCTAATTTTACATAGTTTGGTTCTGGTTTAAATTGCTTTTAGACTCAATCCTTATGGTATGGCTGATTTGGGAATGGCTTTTTGTTATAAATAGCAATGCATGCTGGAGATGTGAATTCCTTTAGGTCAGCTACAAAATCAACCTTACAAGAATATTCCTTCATTTGTAGCATATGGCTTAAGGAGAATTACCAATAACAATAATAATAAAAGCCCCAACCTTTTAGCAGATCTGTATTGGAGGAAACATGCAAGTTTTATATTACCATGTAAAGTTAATATTTAGTTAATATTTACATTTACTTACAAATCCTTACAAGTCCTCAGAGGACTTCCATCTTGCTAAGGACAAAGTGGAGAGCTCATAGTGTCTGAATCCAATTAAAAGCACCTTAGAAGTCTTGTTGCCAAGAAAAAATACATGCAAATACATGTATGCTTTTGATTTAGACATTTGTGCCCAGGGTGATGCATAGAATTCCAGCCCTAGTGCTAGATCTGGGCAGAACACAGTCCTATAAAAAATTTGGAGCAGGCTTTGGTCTTTGTAACGGGTAAGTTTTTGGTGAGCTATGGAAATATCCCTTCTCACTGAGTTAGAATCTGTCGAGAAGTACAAACCTTTCTGGTGATCCTGGTTATCATCATTGACATTGACATTGTCATTACTGTCATCAACATCATCACTGTCTTCACGATTGTCATCCTCCTCCCCTCTCTTATCAAGTCCATCATACAAGAGCAGTGCTCCTTGGGCTATGAGCAGTGGTACATTGCTCGGTACTCTGGCTTGTTAGGGAAGGCTGTGGAGTAGAGTCAAATATTGAAGGGTTTCAGCATAGATGTTTATGCCACCGTGGCTCAATGGCAAGGACTGCAGATGCAGAGAAGTTTACATCCAACCTTACTTGTGGTGGTCACTGCCTTTTGTGTGTAAGGGGTGTCCCTTAATCTCCCAAATGTCCACCTTCCTTCCTTCCTTCCTTCCTTCCTTCCTTCCTTCCTTCCTTCCTTCCTTCCTTCCTTCCTTCCTTCCTCCCTAAAAAATGAAAATGGACTGACCTTGTCCAAGAAGTTGTTGTGAATTTCACACAGTATCTTTATCAAAATCTTCATTTGCAAGGAGAAAACCAATCTCATAAACATTAAGTGACTTACCCAGCAAGCACTGATGTCATCTAACAGTCCGAGGATGAACTCGGGTCCTTCTGATTAGAGAATTTGTTCTCTAGACCTCTTCCTACCTGCCTTCTTCATGTGGGCTATTGCACATTTAATGCTTCTCTTCACTTAGAGGTTCCAAACTGCTGAACATTTATTTCTTCATTTGAGATTGATTTTAGAGAAAGAGCTCATTTAAGTAAAGATCAATTTACAAACTGTTTTCTAACTACCCATTCTTCTCAGTTGTGTTAAGTACTATTCCTCTTTTTTTATATATAATTGATGCAAAACTTCTCATAAATTGCATATATATGTACACACACACAAATATGTACCGACACACAAACACCAGCTATGTTCTTTTAAATACTGTTCCTAAATCTTTCTTCCATCTGAAATCATCATTGAAAAGTAACTTGTTCTGTGGAGAAAATCATCATATACAAATGTCACTTCTGCCTTCCCACAGTTTACAAGTTAATTGGACAGAACCCCATGCATACCCAAGGTGTCCGCTGAAGTAATTGTTTCAGAGTGTAAATTTTGTAGATGTAGAAGGAGGGGTATGGAAAGTTGGTTGATAAGGTGGAGAACACTTCTTAGAGAAAGCGGAAGCTGGGTGTGGAGGAGAATGTGGCTGGGGAGATGGGAGAGAACAGCACTCTTCCAGAGGCAAGAATACATTAATGTGAGTTCCTGTGGACCGGCAGGAGCTACAGAGGGCCCAGATCCACCCTCAGGAAACTCCACGGGTGTCCAGCCAATGGGAGACCAGAGGCTGCTAGCCGCTAGCCACAGAGGAAGGCATACCCAGGGTAAGAGTGGCCTGCAGAGATCCCAGCGTGAAGAGGCCCCACCCAAGTGTGCTCTGGGCCCGCCTCAGTTCCGCTCCAGAGTTCTTGTGGTCAGGTGAGACAGAAGGCCCAAAACTGCCCTTAGGGAATGCCAGGGTGCCCAGTTGAAGGCAGACCAGAGCCTGCTAGCCTCCAGCCCCAGGGGAGCTCACACTCACTGTAAGGGTTGCGCACAGACTCCCCAGCTTGTGACTCTGCCTAAGTGAGACCTGGGCCCACCTCCAATTCCGCTCCAGAGTTCCTGTTCACCAGCAGGAGTGCAAGAGAGGGGCAAAACAGCCCTCAGGGGCCTCCTCAGGAGCCCAGCCAAGGCCACTCCCACTGCCCTCTAGAGGTACATCCACTACCTCCGCCACCAATTTTAGTGGCAGTAGTGCCCACCTGGGGACACTGGGGGAACAGAAGTAGCTCCAAGGTGAGACACAGGTAATCTGTGTCAATACAAGATTATAGGATAGAAGCTGCAATAACTCAGATTAGTATTTCAAGAAATGAAGATACACAATCAACATGAAAAAACAAGGGAAGAAAATACCCCAAGTAAATCTGGACACCACTGTAACAGAATCCATTGATAGCACAGTCGTTGAAATGTCAGAGAAAGAATTCAGAATGTACATAATTAAAATGATCAGCAAACTAAAGAATGACATAAGTGAACAATTACAGGCAAAAATTGATCAATCCAACAAAGAAATAGGAGAGCAAATAAAGGTAACCATCAATCATTCTAACAAAGAGATAAGAGAGCAATTACAAGTAGCAAAAGATTATTTAAGAAAGAGCTAGAGATCGTGAAAAAAAAAATAGTCAGAAATACTTGAAATGAAACAATAAACCAAATAAAAAACTCAATAGAAAGCATCACCAGTAGACTGGATCACCTGGAAGACAGAACCTAGGATAATGAAGACAAGATATACAATCTTGAAAATAAATTTGACTATACAATGAAGATGGTAAAAAATCATGAACAGAACATACAAGAAATATGGGACAGCATCAAAAGACCAAATCTAAGATTTATTGGGATAGAAGAAGGCGCAGAATTTCAAACCAAAGGAATGCACAATCTCTTCAATGAAATAATATCAGAAAATTTCCCAAATATAAAAAATGAAATGGAAAATCAAATACAAGAGGCTTACAGGATACCAAACGTACAAAATTCAACAGATCTACACCAAGGCACATTATAATGAAAATGCCCAACATACAGAATAAGGATAGAATTTTAAAGGCAGCAAGAGAGAGGAACCAGATTACATACAAGGGGAGAATAATTCGTATCTCAGCAGATTTTTCAACGCAGACACTAAAAGCCAGGAGATCATGGAATGGATCCTGGATAACAATGGATGAAAGACAATGGATGCCAACCAAGAATCCTATATCCAGCAAAACCGACCTTCAGATTTGATGACAAAATACAAACCTTCCATGATAAACAAAAGTTAAAAGAATTTACAACAAGAAAGCCTGCACTACACAGCATTCTTGGCAAAATATTCCATGAGGAGGAAATGATAACCAACAATGAAAATTTACAAGGAGAGGAACTACACTAAAGGAAAGACCATTCAAAAGAGAAAACAACTCAAAGTAAAATTCTAAAACAAACCAAAATGACCAGAATTACAAATCATATTTCAGTAATAACCCTGAATGTAAATGGCCTAAATGCACCAATTAAAAGGCATAGACTGACAGACTGGATTAAAAAAAAAAAGACCCAACAATATGCTATCTTCAAGAGACTCATCTCACAGGAAAAGACATCCACAGACTGAAAGTGAAAGGGTGGGAAAAAACATATCACTCACATGGACCCCGCAAACAAGCAGGAGTTTCCATCGTCATATCAAATAAAGTGGACTTCAAACCAAAGATGGTGAAAAGAGATAAAGAAGGTCATTTTATACTTCTTAAGGGAATCATACATCAACAAGGCATAACAATCATAAATAGCTATGCTCCAAATAATGGGGCTTCTACGTGTATCAAACAAATCCTTCTCAAATACAAGAATCAAATAGACCAAAACACAATAATACTTGGAGACTTTAACACAGCTCTCTCACCATTGGATAGATCTTCCAAACAAAAACTTAATAAAGAAACCATAGATCTCAATGAAACTATCAATAATTTAGACTTAACAGACATATATAGAGTGTTCCATCCATCAACGAGTGAATACACTTTTTTCTCAGCTGCACATGGGTCCTTTTCCAAAATAGATCATATGTTATGTCACAAAGCCAGTCTTAGCAAATACAAAAAAATAGAGATTCTACCCTGCATCCTATCTGACCACAATGGAATAAAATTACAAATCAATGACAGATTAAAAAACAGAAACTACTCCATCACCTGGAAACTTAATAATATGCTATTGAATGATGCATGGATAAGAGAAGACATCAGGGAAGAGATAAAAAAATTCGTAGAGGCAAATGAAAACTCTGATACAACATATCAAAATATCTGGGATGCCATGAAGACAGTGCTAAAAGGAAAGCTCATAGCACTAAACTCATTCATTAGAAGAAGTAAAAGTCAACGAATAAATGAGTTGACTTGTCCCAAAGCCTTAGAAAAGGAAGAACAAATTAACACCCAAAGAAGTAGAAGACAGGAAATAATCAAAATTAGAGCTGAAATCAATGAAATTGAAACAAAAGAAACAATTCAAAAAATTGACAAAACAAAAAACTGGTTCTTTGAAAAAATAAACAAAATTGACAAGCCCTTAGCCACCCTAATGAAAAGAAGGAGGGAGAAAACCCAAATTACTAAAATTCATGATGAATTTAAGGAAATATCACGACAGACACTACTGAAATACAGAGAATAATTAGAAGCTATTTTGAAAATTTTACTCCAGTAAAATAGAAAACCCTGAAGACACCAACAAATTTCTAGGTGCATATGACCTACACAAATTGAACCAAGAGGACATACACAACTTAAACAGATCAATTTCAAGCAAGGAAATAGAAGATGCCATCAAGAGCCTTCCAACCAAGTAAAGCCCAGGTCCAGATGGATTCTCAACTGAGTTCTACAAGACCTTCAAAGAAGAACTAATACCAATTCTCCTCAAACTATTTCATGAAATAGAAAAGGAAGAAACCCTTCCAAACTCATTCTATGAGGCAAGTATCACCCTGATTCCAAAACCAGACAGAGACACATCAAAGAAAGAAAACTTGAGACCAATATCCCTGATGAACATAGATGCAAAAATTCTCAATAAAATCCTGGCAAATCGCATGCAAAAACATATCAAAACAATAGTGCACCATGATCAAGTGGGGTTCATCCCAGGGATGCAAGGTTGGTTCAACATACAGAAATCAATAGACTTAAAGATAAGAACCATATGATTTTGTCAATCGATGCAGAGAAGGCATTTGACAAAATACAACACCCTTTTATGCTCAAAACACTAGAAAAACTTGGGATAGTAGGAACATTCCTCAACTTTGTAAAAGCTATCTATGCTAAACCCAAGGCCAACATCATCCTAAATGGAGAAAAATTGGAATCATTCCCTCTGAAAATGGGAACTAGACAGGTATGCCCTCTCTCACCACTGCTATTCAACATAGTCCTTGAAACACTAGCTAGAGCAATTAGACAGATGAAAGAAATTAAAGGGATATGAATTGGAAAAGAAGAACACAAACTAACATTATTTGCGGACGACATGATTCTATACTTAGAGGATCCAAAAAATTCTACCAGAAAACTTTTAGAACTAATAAATGATTTCAGCAAAGTAGCAGGATATAAAATCAACACCCACAAATCAATTGCATTTCTATACATCAGTGATAAACCCTCTGAAAGAGAAATTAGAAAAACTATTCCATTCACAAAAGCCTCAAAAAATAAAATAAAATACTTGGGAATCAATTTAACAAAAGAGGTGGAAGGCCTCTACAATGCAAACTACAAGACACTAAAGAAAGAAATTTGAAAAGAACTTAGAAGATGAAAAAATCTCCCATGCTCCTAAATAGGCAGAATCAATATTGTCAAAATGGCCATACTACTCAAAGCACTATATAGATTCAGTGTAATCCCCAATTAAAATCCCAATGTCATTCCTTATAGAAATAGAAAAGGTAATCATGAAATTCATTTTGAAGAATAAGAGACCCAGAATAGCCAAAGCAATCCTTAGCAAGAAGAGTGAAGCAGGAGGCATCATAATACCAGACCTCAGATTATACTACAAAGCTACAGTAACAAAAACAGCATGGTACTGGCACCAAAATAGACATGTAGACCAACGGTATAGAATAGAAGACACAGAGATAAACCCACTTACATACAGTTACTTTATACTAGATAAAGGAGCCAAACATGTACACTGGAGAAAAAGATAGCCTGTTCAACAAATGGTGCTGGGAAAACTGGAAATCCATATGCAGCAAATTGAAACTAAACCCCTATCTCTCACCATGCACAAAATTCAACTCAAAGTGGATCAAGGACCTGGGAATCAGACCAGAGACCCAACGCCTAATAGAAGAAAAAACAGGCCCAAATCTTCATCATGTCAGATTGGGACCATACTTCCTTAACAAGACTCCTATAGCACAACAAGTAAAATCAAGAATCAAAAAATGGGATGGATTCAAACTAAAAAGCTTTTTCTCAGCAAAAGAAATAATCAATGAAGTGAACAGAGAGCCAACATTCTGGGAACAAATCTTTGCCACATACACTTCCAATGGAGCACTCATCTCCAGGATATATGAAGAACTCAAAAAGCTTAACACCAAAAAATCTAACAACTCAATCAATAAATGGGCCAAAGAGCTGAACACAAACTTCACAGAAGAAGATATACAATCCATCAACAGACATATGAAAAAATGTTCAACATCTCTAGCAATCAGAGAAATGCAAATCAAAACTATCCTAAGATTCCATCTCACGCCAGTCAGAATGGCAATTATCAAGAATACAAACAACAATAAGTGTTGGCGAGGTTGTGGGGAAAAAGGCACACTCATACATTGCTGGTGGAACTGCAAATTGGTACAACCAATCTGGAAAGCAGTATGGAGATTCCTTGGAATGGAACCACCATCTGAGCCTGCTATCCCACTCCTCTGTCTATACCCAGAAGACTTAAAAACAGCAAGCTACAGTGCTGCAGCCACTTCAATGTTTATAGCAGCTCAATTCACAATATCTAAGCTGTGGAACCAACCTAGACTCCCTTCGATAGATGACTGGATAAAGAAACTGTGGTATATATACACAATGTAATATTACTCAGCAATAAAAGAGAATAAAATTATGGCATTTGCCAGGTAAATGGATGGAGTTGGAGAATATCATGCTAAGTGAAGTAAGCCAATCTCAGAAAACCAAATGCCGAATGTACTCGTTGATAAGTGGATGCTGATCCATAATGTGGGGAAGGTCATGGGAACAATGGTGGATCTCTGTTCACAGGGGTGTAAGGGGGGAGGGGGCATGGGGACAGTAAAGGTGGTGGAATATGATGGTCATCATA
>PVHX01015092.1:0-48039 GCA_004024805.1 Geosciurus inauris | reverse complement strand
GGCGCGGTGGCTCAAGCCTGTAATCCCAGCACTTAGGGAGGCTGAGACAGGAGAATCGCGAGTTCAAAGCCAGCCTCAGCAATGGCGAGGCGCTAAGCAACTCAGTGAGACCCTGTCTCTACATAAAACACAAAATAGGGCTGGGGATGTGGCTCAGTGGTCGAGTGCCCCTGAGTTCAATCCCCGGTACCAAAAAAAATAAAATGACTGGGGATGTAATTCAGTGGTAAAGTCCCCCTGGGTTCAATCAACTGCTTAAAAAGAAAAGAAAGCTGGGCGTGGGGGCGCATGCCTGTAATCCCAGCACTTTGGGAGGCTGAGACCAGAGAATCACGAGTTCAAAGCCAGCCTCAGCAATGGCGAGGCTAAGCAACTCAGTGAGACCCTGTTTACATAAAACACAAAATAGGGCTGGGGATTTGGCTCAGTGGTCAAGTGCCCCTGAGTTCAATCTCCAGTACCTAAATAAATAAATAAATAAATAAATAAATAAATAAAATAAACATTATAATGATATTATTAAAAAATAAGAAGAGAATGCTGGGCGTGGTGGAACACACCTGTAATTGCAGTGGTTTGAGAGACTGAGGCAGGAGGATTGAGTTTAAAGTCAGCCTCAGCAATTTAGTGAGACCTTGCCTCAAAATAAAACATAAAAATGGCTGTGGCTGTGGCTCAGTAGGTAAGTACTTCTGGGTTCAATCCTGGTGCCAAAAAAAAAAAAGGGAGGAGGGGGGGAGAAAAAGATCAGTCAATGGAGTACTTACAAAATGACAGTGATGAGCCATATATGAATTATACATGGGGATGGGATTATGAGTGAGGGATTAAAAATTCCAGATGGGCATGGCCCATGCCTGTAATCCCAGCCACTCAGGAGACTGAGGCAGGAGAATAGAAAGTTCAAGGCCAGCTTAAGCAATTTAGCAAGGCCCTGAGCAACTCATGCCCTATCTTAAAATAAAAAATAAAAAGGGTTGGAGATGTTGCTCAGTGGTTAAGCACCCCTGGGTTCAGTCCCTGGTACCTTAAAAAAAAAAAAGGAGGGGATGGTTTCAAGAGCAGAAAGCTGCATTTTACCTCCCCTTTCACTCTTTGGTCAGGTACTCTTCCGCAAAGTTTAACTGCATAGACTTGCTGTACCCATTAGGAGAGTTTAAGAAATAACGTAATAAAAAATTACTGCAACTTCAGAAAGATGTTAATTATAGGGATAATTTCAACCTATGGCAATAATGCTTAATAAACATTTTGTCATATAAAATTTGTAATTATAAAAATTCGTGCATACTTGGCTTTTTAACAAACTTTTTTTTCCCTTTTGTGGTGCTGGGGATTGAACCCAGGAACTTGTGCATGTTAGGCAAGCCCTCTACCCGCTGAGCTATATCTCTAGTACCTCTTTCTTTAATTAAATAGTTCAAAGTGTTTATCATAAAAGTTTTGTGATCAGTATTTAAACGTTAAGGAAATTATTGTTAAACGCCTTGATTTCTTGGTGTATTCAATGTTAAAGGAATATTATTTCATGATCGGAAAGATTAATGATTTGAAGCGGGGCAGGGTGGCGCAAGCCTGTAATCCCAGCACTTTGGGAGGCTGAAACAGGAGAATCGCGAGTTCAAAGCCAGCCTAAGCAATGGCAAGGCGCTAAGCAACTCAGTCAGACCCTCTCTCTAAATGAAACACAAAATAAGGCTGTTAATGTGGCTCAGTGGGCGAGTGCCCCTGGGTTCAATCTCCGGTACCAAAAAAAAATTAATTAATAATTTGAGAATTAAGCAAAACATAAGTTGGATTATGTGTTCTTTTCGTACAGGTATCCCTCAGACAGACACTGAATATCTAAGCAACAATAGGTATGTTGCTGAAAGCTTGGTCCTTGTCCTGGAAAAAGGTTTGCTAACGAAACTTTGCTAGCCAAGGTTCTCTAGCAAAAGGAGAATGTTGGGAAAAAGAGAGAGAGAGAAAAAAAGTAAGTTTCAAAGCCACAAGGGGTATAGCCAAAGCATCAAGTGAACCCGTTACAGGTGTAGGATTGGAAATAAAGTCACGGTGGTAGGGAGCTGGAAAAGAGAAAGATGATATTCCAGGTAGAGAGGGGGAGAAAAAAGAAACAAAAGTGTTACAGATGCTAATTGATAAAATCCAGCTGTAAATCATGATTAAATGCATTACAAGTTTTATATAAAGTTATTAGAAGGCATTATTCTAAATGTTCAATCTGCCCAACTTTATTATCAATTATAGGGCATTTGTTTTATTTTAGGCACTCATCGTTTGCCATCTGAAAGCTGAAAGAGAGGCTTTGAAGATACAGAAAAGTGTAAGTTTATTATGGGCATTTCTTTTTTTGTTGCACTCTTGGGGTCCAACCCAGGGCCTGGGGCATGCTGGGCAAGTACTCTAGTGCTGGGCTACAGCTCCACCTGCCCTTGTTATGGTCTTCTGATAACCTACAATCTAGTATTTTACCTATTATGGATGATGTTAAAACGCTAGTCTTGCCAGAACTGCAGTTCAAGGTTCTGCTTAGTTACTGAATGAACTTTGGCAAGTTCTTTAGCCTCTGAGCCTCAGTTTCCTCTCCTGTGAAATGGGGATAAAATACAGCACCTATTCATTAGGGTTGTTGTTTCAAATGATATTATTTAGAAAACAGTTCCTGAGGCGTGTTTGATAATTGAAGGGCACAATTCTCTTGTGTGTTAGCGCTGTGGAGGAAATAAAGATTTCTCTCAACGCACAGCTAACAAAATAAACTGTATGTTGCAGAGCTGTTTCATTTTCTCCCTTTGAGATCCAAAGCCATTCTTTTGTTGCCTTTTCAAGCGTCAGGCATAGTGTTGTGATCCCAAAGTATCACAGTCCTTTAAGTACGAAAGCGGTAAAAAATCCAAAGTCCATGAATGGAGAACCTTCTAAATATTAAAAAATCAGTTTAATCAATAAATCATCCTTCGTTTCTTATTGCGGTCACCGGCGCAATACGCAGCGTTGCTAAACGGAGTGAATTGAATTTTTATAGTGTTCCTCGAAATCTTTTTTTTTTTCTTTTTTTAAATAATGCTCTTATGTTGGGCTTGAAATAAAACGAATACTTCCCCAAGGTCAGTAGCTGAGAAAGCACCAGTGGCCTTGATGTTTTCTAATTCCTCTTCTGCCCGGCTCTGACGTCCACCCCCACCCCCACCCAATTCAGCCCCGACCTCTCAGCGTGACCATCGCCTATCAGGGCGACGTGCGGAGAGCGGGGGAAGGGTGACGGGGAAGGTGGGGCCCAAACCTAACTTCATTGTTCGCGGGACTCACTACCCGAAAAAGCCCGTTGGCAGCGCCTGCGCACTGCGCGGTCTTTGTGCCGGGCTGCAGCAAGCGGCTTGTTTGTGTGTCTCTCTCCCTGAAGCGGTGGAGGCGGGGCCTAAAAGGCGTGGCTTGCCTCGTCGCATTCGGATTGGATTTCCGCAGGGAGGTAGGCGGGCACAGGGCGGAGCTTCCGATAACAACACTCGAAACCCGGGCTGGGGCTATTTGTTGCTGCGCCGCCTCCGCCCGAGTCATAGTCCGCGCTCTTCTGTGGCTCTCTTAGCAGCAGCAACCGCCGCCGCCGCCGCCGCCGCCGCCGCCGCCGCCCTGTGATCACTGCCTTCACTTCCTCTTTCTCTTCTTGCCGAGCTGCCTGCCTCCTAGCGCTATGACTGTCGTCTCTGTCCCGCAGCGGGAGCCGCTCGTCCTGGGCGGTCGTCTTGCTCCGCTTGGCTTTTCCACCCGCGGTTACTTCGGGGCCCTCCCGATGGTGACCACGGCACCGCCGCCTTTACCTCGGATCCCAGACCCCCGGGCACTGCCCCCAACCCTCTTCCTCCCTCACTTCCTAGGGGGAGACGGCCCCTGTCTGACTCCCCAGCCTCGCGCTCCAGCAGCTCTGCCCAATTGCAGCCTGGCCGCTGCGGGAGGCACCCCGCGGGCAGCGCCTAAGAAGCGGCGAAAAAAGAAGGTGCGGGCCAGCCCAGCGGGGCAGCTACCCAGTCGCTTCCACCAGTACCAGCAGCACCGGCCGAACCTGGAGGGCGGCCAGAGCGGAGCGCAGGAGGTCCCGGGTCAGACCACCGTCTCGGTCCCGAATCCTACAGCCGCAACCCGAACTGAGGAAGCGAACCCCGTCCTTGGACCGCTGCGGCCCGCGGCACCCGGCCAACCCCCGCTGAGGAAAGAGGTGAGGGCTGCGAGGGGGGTCTAAGGGGGCCGTTGGGATTTTTGGCCCAAGACGGCCACTGGCGGGCTTTCGGGCTTGGAGCCGGGTGATGAGGGGGTCGGGAGGGTGGGGGCAGGGCGAGGGGTGGCTGTTTACTCGGGAGGGAAGTTTCCGTGACGCCCGCTTGGTTTTGCTGGGGGAAGAGGGGGAAGGGGAGGCATGCGCTGGCGCTGCCGATTGGTTCCCGGGAGCTAGCCAATGAGAAGAGCAGCTGCGCCCCAGCAACAGCCCCGATTTAGAAGGCTGGCGGCGTTCCAGGGGGTTTCGGCGTTCCGGGCGCGCGCGGTGGTGGGGGAGGGCAGGGGCCCGCGGGAGGGCTGACGTCAGCGCGCGCTACGTGCCGAGCGCTCCGGCGCTCATGAAGGTGGCGGGGCCGGTTGGGGGTGGCCGGGGAAGGGGTGGAGCCCGCTTTGGGCTTCGACCGGCTTTAACACCCTGCGTGGGCACGGACCCGGCTGCAAGTGGCTCGATTTCGTTTGGCTGGCTTTTTGCCGATTTGTGAGACGCCCAGTCCAACTGGGGTTTTGCTTACCGCGGGTCTGACCTACTTTGTGGGACTTTGAAGTTTCAAAGTTCGCAAGAACGGCATTAGTTTTTTCCTTCTTTGAAGAGGTAAATTTTTGTGAGCTAGTCTTAATGGCGAATTGAATTTATTCAGCAATTCCCATCGTGTTCTGTGCTGAACTTTACTAATGTTGGGTAGTTTTACTTGTCCAGGAAAAGTTGTCGCTAACATTAATTGAATTGACGTTATGTTGACCAAGTGCCATGCTGTTTGATTTTGGATAAAATGGACGAAAATTCATACAGAATTAAATGTCTAAAGTGACTTGTAATCTTAGCAAATTAAAACGTACAATTTCAATGATTAATGCTTACGTGGAAATCTGTTCTTGCCGTTGGTTGTTGGACTGAGTTGGACTTTATTTAAGATGCTTCTAACCTTGGAAAAAGTTACCAACTTTAAATTATCTAATCAGAATCCAAGTTTTAAAATACCACGATTTGAAATATTAGCGATAACATAAAAGATCTTTTTGTATTTTGTTTGCTGACCAGTAAGATTCCTTTCTTCTGAACGGACATTCAAACCGGGGGAGCTTTGCTGGCAGTTATCTTATTGACATGAAATATGTTACCTTGTACTCCTTGCTTTGATTTTTGAGTGCTACTTACCTACCATATTACAATTGTTGGATGGGCTGTGATCTAATTATACTTTTCCTCGCATTTTTTTTTTTTTTTTACTTTTTCCATCGCAACTTCCTGTAAGGGTCCACTTCTGTTAGGAAAGTGATCCGACTGAATGAAACAAGTTCTTCAAATAGTTAAACCAGAAGGGAAGGAGGCAGACAGGAAATATTTTTTTCCTAACAAACATTTGGAAGAGTTCATTACAGTTGTAGCTAGATGGACTAGAGGTTAGTTTGGATTTTTTAGTTAGACATTTTCGAACTTGCTCATCTTGCATACTGGTTACAGCGGTGATTAATTGCCTAATTTTTAGTGGCAAACAAGGTATGTTTGGACATCCAGTGATGAGTGCAACCAATTAAAAAGGATGTAATCAAAACAGTGAACTAAAGTCTATGGAAAACATTTTAGGAAATAATGTAAAATATGTGAGTTTTATAAATGATTTTTATTTTGAAACTATATTCATTTTTGTGTTCCTTATCTTTGTAGGTTTTAAAATCAAAGATGGGAAAATCGGAGAAAATTGCCTTTCCCCACGGCCAGCTTGTTCATGGTATACACTTGTGTGAACAACCAAAGATAAACAGACAGAAAAGCAAATATCACTTGCCACTAACCAAGATCACCTCTGCAAAAAGGAATGAAAATAACTTTTGGCAGGATTCTGTTTCGCCTGATAGAATTCAGAAGCAGGAAAAAAAGCCTTTTAAAAATACTGAGAACATTAAAAATATGCATTTGAAGAAATCAGCATTTCTAACTGAAGTGAGCCAAAAGGAAAATTATGCTGGGGCAAAGTTTAGTGATCCACCTTCTCCTAGTGTTCTTCCAAAGCCGCCTAGTCACTGGATGGGAAGCACTGTTGAAAATTCCAACCAAAACAGGGAGCTTATGGCAGTACACTTAAAAACGCTCCTAAAAGTTCAAACTTAGATTTCAAATTTCAGTATATATGTAAAACAGTTTTCCCCAAATCTCTGGACTCTAGTAATTGGTACAGAAATGGAAATTTGCCTTGTTGCAACCTACAGGTGCAAAAGATGAGTTTAAAAAGTTACATACAAACAGCTTGTATTATATTTTATATTTTGTAAATACTGTATACCATGTATTATGTGTATATTGTTCATACTTGAGAGGTACATTATAGTTTTGTTATGAAAGTATGTATTTTGACCTGCCAGTGTGGTAGGTGTTTTGTATATATACAGTGGAGAAATTTTAAGTGTTCGCTAAGGCACATGGAAGACTGATTTATTTGCACAAGGTACTGAGATTTTTTCCAAGAAACAGCTCTCAAATCTCAAGGTGAAGATCTAAATGTGAAGTTTACTAATGCACTACTGAAGTTTAAATTTGTAGCACAATCATTGTAAACATGGGTTTTGTCTGTGTTTCCCAAAATTGATTTTTGCCTTCTGATCTGTAATTACTGGAAAACTATTCCCATTTTTGCCAAACTTAATTTCTGAGTTTTGGTATATAAGCCATTATTCAAATTTAAAATGCCTCTAATTTTAATGCCAACAAAATTGGTTGTAATCAAATTTCAAAGTAATAATAATAATTTGGCCCCCCCCTTAAAACTAGTCTTGAGTCTTTATGTGTGATTGTTCACGTTTGTGTGAGATTATTTTGTGATTGGATTTTACTCCCCCCCACTTGGATTTCATGCTAATTATCTATTCTACAAAATTTTAAAAATTAGTAGTAATTTAACACTTCTACCTCTGAGAAAGATTTCCCCATCTCTCTAGTGAAAATGGGTATGTTAGTATGTAACTTAGAATATACTTTCATGTGTGAACTTTTTTTGTATTGGAGATTTAACCCCAGGGAGAATTTTCCATAGTTGTACATCCCTCACACTCACCCCCTTCCCCAACCCTCCTGCCTTTTTATTTTATTTATTTTTTTGGTACTGGGGATTGAACTTGGGCACTCGACCACTGAGCCACATCTCCAGCCCTATTTTGTGTTTTATGTAGAGGCAGGGTCTCACTGAGTTGCTTAGTGCCTCACCAGTGCTGAGGCTGGTTTTGAACTCGTGATTCTCCTGTCTCAGCCTCCCAGAGTGCTGGGATTACACATGTGCACCACTGCGCCTGGCTTGCTTTTTAAATTTTGAGATAGGGTCTCACTATCTCACTATTGCTGAGTTGACGATAGTTTTGAACTTGCAATCCTCCTTCCTCAGACTCCTGAGTGTCTGAAATTATAGGTGTGTGAGATTTATAAAGTACCATTTGACTTAATGTGCAATATGTTTTTCAGTGAAAATGACATGATTGGTTTACTAGGTTTGGGTTGGTCTTTTGAACAAAAATAAGTATTGATGTTAGATGGAGAAGTCTAAATTTTAAAGCTTGTTTGAGGATAAATATGGCAGTTTATGTGCTTGTACTTTGTCAAAGTAGATACATGCAATCTTGTTTCCAGTAGTATGTGTGTGCACATGTGTGTATATTTCCCATTGAGAAATTCTAAAAATACAACTCTTTCCCTTATAGATTTTAGTTAATCTCAACAAAAAGGGAGTTTTTCTGAGTGGGCAATAATTAAACATGAAAAAGAAAAGTGTTAAAGAATACATGGTCCCTAATAGATGAGGAAGGTGTTATTTGGAAGAGTCTTAGGGTTTTTTTTTGTTTTTTTTTTTTTAATATTGGGCATATTTTTCTTTTTTAGATGGACGCAATATCTTTGTTTTATTTATTCACTTTCGTGTGGAGCTGAGGATTGAGCCCAGTACGTTTCACATGCTAAGCAAGCGCTCTACCCCTGCGCCAAAACCCCAGCCCAAGTCTTACATCTTACATACCCTTTGGTTCACACAAGAAGGGAGGAAAGGGATTTCTGGTTGCATAAAGGGTGGAGGTAGTATAGGCATAACTTTAGAATAACTTGATAAGCAGTGCTGGGGCAGGTTATGATAATTCTTAACACTGTCACCACAAAATCTGAGTAATCTATATAAATCTATATAAATCTGCTATCCTATATATATTATAACCTAGCACAGTTGTAATTTGCCACTGGCTGTAACATTCTATATGTAGATAAATTAACTAAACTCTATTACATATACTGGGCTTTTAAAAATGCATTTAGAGAAACAGGTGATTAATGAAAATAGGTGAACTTTTAACCTTGTAATAAGACTGACTGAGACCAGTGAGTTAATGATTAAAATTTTGAAAAGAATGACTGAAGGATGTAGATTATTACAAAGTATTAAAATAGGTCTTACACTGAACAAAATTGGTTGAGTTCTACTATAGATATATATTCAGGGACAAGGTATTAGTGAATTTAAAAGTTGAATAGCTTTTGGTGTAAAATGCTCTTTAGTGGCCCATTATTGTCCAGGCACTTCAATTTTTCTCTCACTACAATGCCTTAACATTTCCTCCCATGTTTTTGGCAATTTGGTTTTGTGGGTATGTAAAACAATATGTTGCCAGCTTCAGACCTAAATTTAACTAGTGTAGGTAGTAAAGGGGACTCAATGAAGTGAACAGTTTATGAGTATAAAAATTGTTACATGCAGGGGCACTTAACTATAGAAAAAATAGCAATATGTGGTTAGTGCTCTATAATGAACTTTTTAGATATTTATAATTTGATACTGAATTTATTCAAAATCATTATTGGTTTAGTGACATGGAAAGAGCTGCTTTTTACTTGCATTAATTTTGGTACCAAGCATTATTAAGTAGCTTCCTTGTAGGCAGATAAAGGAAAAGACAATAAAAGATCAACGTATACTATTATAAGGAGCAGTTCTTTTCAAGGTACTTAATGCAAATTTTAGATTGTTTTTATATACTTCATAAATGAAAACACTGAAATGTACTAGGCAAGTAATCTACATTGTCATAGCAGGACCAGCATTCAGGTTTTGGGCTTGATACTTTGTAATCACCCTTTCCTCCCTATGTTTGAATGTAAAGCTAGTATGTTGTACAAGTACAGGATTTGAATTGAATCCCATCATTCTATGCTTGAGGAAAATAATTTGTTTTGTCTAGTACATGATTTCAAACTGTCTTTTAAAAGTCTCAGTTCTTGCTCTTGTCTTTACTTCTTTGTTAAGACTGAGCTCAACTTCTAATTTTGAGAAGGAAGAAGACAAAGACCACCATCCCACTGTTTCTGCTTTTTAGCACCGGGGCCCAAAATGGGCCTGGGAAAGGGCACAGCTGGCACTCACTTATTGAGAGGGTAGAATGAGTAACTGTGAGTTGCTTTGGCTGCAGTGGATTGGTTAGGTTCTTTGATGTCCAGTCACCTCCAACAAGTTCTTATGTAAAAACCTGTAAGTGTTGTCTGAGGGAAGATTTGGGCAGTCATAGCTCAAAGCCACCCACCCCTGCCTTATTCCTGTTTATTCTAGAAGCAGTGGTGGGGAGAAGCATAATTAAGTGGTTTGAGTTTACCAAAATGGGGAACTGGTTTTGTGGCTAAGAGAAAACGAAAGACAAAATTTTGAGTTCAGGCTTTAAGCATTTAGGGTCCAGGAGGGAAAGCAAAGATGCAAAGGAGCTTGAGAGCTGAAATTCTACTCACAGATGAAGGTATAATCCTCAAGTAGGTGGAAAAGTTTTTTTCATTTGTAGTGGTGGGGTTCAAACCCAGGACCTTGACCCTGCTAGGCATGTGTTCCAATACTGGCTCTGTCTCTGGTTCCAGCCGTGGAAACGTAGAAGTTCAGACAATAGTCAGAAAATTCTCCAAACTTTTAGTCACCAATTTTACCTTTTTCTAATGACATTGTTTGTTAGAACTAATGGATTGGTTTGGGTGAATTGACGTTTCCCAAAATACAAGTCCATGATTCTAGAAAATGACACGTTCATTCACAGGTTTAGTAATTTTTGCATTTGATTATTAAAATTCTGATAATACAGAGTTCCTGCAGTTTGGATAATAAACTGCCTCAACCACCCCCTCCCCTTGCTTGTCATTTGTCCAGCAGAGTGTCTATAATTTAATGTGTGAGGGTTTGTTGTAAAGTATGTTCAGGAAATGAAAAATAGAAAAAGTTTTAACTGGAGGTACAGTGGAGAGAAAAAAAGTAACAAATACATGCTGCATTTTTCTTCCCCACAACTATGAATACCTAAAGATGTAAAAAAGATAAAATTGTTTCTCCCAGAAAGTAGTGATTAATTCCGGTAACTGAATTTTCTCTTTGGGAATCTGACCCCTTAAAAACAGAATTGAGCCGGGCGCGGTGGCTCAAGCCTGTAATCCCAGCACTTAGGGAGGCTGAGACAGGAGAATCGCGAGTTCAAAGCCAGCCTCAGCAATGGCGAGGCGCTAAGCAACTCAGTGAGACGCTGTCTCTACATAAAACACAAAAAAAATAGGGCTGGGGATGTGGCTCAGTGGTCGAACACCCCTGAGTTCAATCCCCAGTACCAAAAAAAAAAAAACCAGAATTGAGTTGAGCCTTAAAAAGTCCTTAAAAATAGGATTTGACACAGAGAGAGGAAAATATTGTAGAGGTAAAAGTGAGTAGATAATGGTGTAAAAAGATGTAGAATATCCAGCAGCTCAAAAGAAGTGAAGTGTCTTTGAAAAGTATATTGAGGTAAGAACACTGGCTCTTGAGTGTCATGCTGAAGAGCTTCCTTTTTATTATGTAAGCATGGCATAATCATCAAGATTTGAGGAAAGGAAAGATTCTTGCTGCAAAAATAAAATTGGTGGAAATATGAAAAGGTGGGAAGGGGAACATAAAACAGGAAGATCACTTGAACATATTTAATAGCTCAAAAGAGGAAAGGGCCTTATAACATTGTCAGGGAATATAAAGACAGTTTAGTTTGGTACATGTTTTGGAGCATTGGAATGAAGGTGAGGAAAGGGTTTTTAAATTGTCTAGACAAACTAGCAATTAGGGAACTGGATTGGAATTACACAGGAAGACAATTTTGATTTGGTTTGTTTAACTTTTTGGATGTCCTATAGGTTGTCCATGTGGAAGGGCACAGCAAATAGAAGATAGGAAAGACCTAGAGGTACAGCTTAGGTAAATAGTGCACAGAAGCGATAATCATAACATTAAAATGGAGCTGAAATATGTCTTCCCATATCCTATTTTCTCTCATAAGGCTTACTGTGTTGACTGGTACTCTTGATCTCATCCTCTCTGCTCTCTATGGCAACTTCAATTGTGGTTGTCAATTAGTTGTTGAATTGGAATGTATTATGAAAGTGTTGCACAAGGATTGGTTCTTTACCTACCTGTAAAAGTGACTCTTAATAGACGTAATTTAAGTGTTATATTTGATAGCAAAGGATCTGTTGGTGAAAAGAAGCAACAATGTCGCCCTCCTTTTCCTTAGTCTAAGATACATTTTAAACCACCAACCAGTATGCCTTGCTGAGCATGATTGCTGAGCTAACTCCTCCAAGTTCTTTTTGACAGTTTCATTTCATTGCTTTTCTTCTAAATCCATAAATCTTTACAGAAATGCCCTAAAACTGTTCCATAACAATGAAAGGAGAAAGAGTATGGTGGTGTGAGATGATGAAGGAAACAATTGAGAAAGCACAAATTATGTGTAATTCGAAAACTACTCATTTTTATTTTTAAATTTTATTTATTTTTTGGTACTGGGGATTGAGCTACATCCCCACCCCTTTATTTTTTTTATTTTTGAGACAGGGCAGGGTCTTGCTGAGTCACTGGGTTCAATCCCTGGGACCACCCCCCCTCCCCAAAAATTAAATAAATAATAAAACAACAAACAGTGGCAAAGTAGGCATCCTGGCCATGACTTAGTGACATCCACTCCTCCATCTTCCATGCTAAGGCTGGCACTGCCCTCAGTGATGACTTTGTCAGGCTCATTTTCTGTCCTGACAGTGAATTTGGCTACAGCAAAAGGATGGTGGACATTTCAGCCTCCAAGGAGTAGAAGCCCCTGGACCACTGATCCCGTCTTCTTTTTTGTTGTTGTTACCCTGGGGTTGAATCCAGGGGTGCTTAACAACTGAGCCACATTCCTAGACCTTTTTATTATTTTTATTTTGAGACAGGGTGTTACTAAAGTTGCTTAGGTACTTGCTAAATTGCTGAGGCTGCCCTTGAACTTGCCATCCTCCTGCCTCCTGAGTTACTGGGATTATAGGCCTGCACCACCACGCTTGGCTCCCAGTGAGATCATGAGAAGAAAAGAGAGGCCCTCAGCTGCTGCGGAATCTGTGCCTCAACTCAGTCCCTCAACACACTGAGAACCTTCCCTCCTAATTTCCATCCCAGATCTTCTGAATTGGGGAAGGGATTGGGGAGTCTTAGTTGGTTATGTACCATCAATAAAGTCCACTGCACTCAGCTGCCCCCCAGCCAAAAGAGTTGGGGATAACCTGCTTGTTGAACCAAACCCTTTTTTAAATCTCTTGTATTAAATTGTCTTGAATTAATCTTGACAGTTTTCAAATTAAAATTACTTTTCGTATCTTTGTAATTATCTTGAGGTTCTAAAATTAAATGTACTAAAATGTATATAAGTAATGTTCCCAACACCCAGGAATTGTATTGGCCAAATTTAAACTGGAATTATAAAAAAAAAATCCAAATTGAATTACAATTTTTAAGTTTTATAAAAGGTGTTACATTTACTGAGTTCATTGTTGATATTTTAGAATAATTTCTCAAGCAGAGTTTGTAATGTGCATTTAGAACTGGCAACAGTTTTAAAATTCATTAGAGGACTAGTTTATTATAGATTATGTGGCATTAATTACAGGTTCTGAAGTAAAAGTAGAAAGGGACAAAATGAGAGAACTGATAGCATTTACATAGGCAGTTTTTGAAAATCAAATGCACATTTGTCAAAGGCGGCACTATGTGAGTGTGGCTTTCTGGTTATAAAGATACTGGAGGTGGTTCTTCAGTTACAGTGGTTCCACTAACCATTTTCAACTTTAAAATGGTGTGAAAATTATTTGTAGTCTATAAAAACTGGACTTGGAAGTTTGAAATTTGATCTTGGGCTCATGATATGTGGTAAGATGCTTGTGATGCTAGGCAGTGGTAGTGAGCCACAGCTCCCAGTCCAGCCACCAGATCTTGAGGGGAAACAACTAATGCTGTTCCATGTTCCATGTTGCTGTATTTGGTAGGTTACCTACATTAAGTGCATTTTCAACTTATGATGGGTTTGTCATGACAACCCATCATTCATGGAGAAACACCTGTGGATACTGATCATATTCCTCCATAATTGGTTATATATACATAGCTATTCCTAATTATGGAGTAATGCTCTGAAATTAGAGCTTGTTAACCTGACTAGTTGTCAAGTCCGAATGAATTATAGATGTGCTCCTGACAGGCTAAAATCTTGGAAAAGGATAGCAGGTACAACACATTTTCTTTCTTTTTTTTTTTTTTAAAGAAAATAAGCTGAGTGTTTTTTTTCTTTTCTTTTTTCTTTTGTTTCAGGGTTTTTCTTTAAGTAACAAGGAGTTTTTTTCCTTTTTATAAACATTTTGATGCTTTTTGGTTATTTCCAGCATGCAAATATTTGATTTAAATTGAACTCCAAATTGCCTAACAGTAAAATCTTTATAAACAGGAAGATTTTTATTATGATATTTTATTTTATTTTTTATTATGATATTTTTTATTTTTTATTTGGAATAATAGAGGGCTTTGGTTCAAAACTTTTGATAAAGTGTAATTTGGGGGATCTTTTTGCTATAAAACAAGGGCTCACAATTTTCCCTTCCGAAGTTGAACAGAATTAACCTTATTTTTCAAATGATCAGACATTTACTGCTCTCAAATTTTAGAAGGGATTAATATCAAAGATAGGGCTTCTTTCCACTAGCCTTCCAAAGCTTTTAGAGTCACATGCATTCATGCCAGTTTGCTTGACCCCATGTATACTTCTTAAATTCCTGCAATCATTTGATGCCTGAGACCAAATCTTGAATTTCAAAAATAAAACAATGGTGTTTATGAAAGCTATTCAACCAAGGTCTTCTGACTGCTCTCTAGCTAATTTAGAATGCCCCACTATGAACATTTCATTTTTTTTATTATGTGTTAAATTCAAAATAATTGGGATAGATATGTGATAAAGCAAGTATAGTTTGCTATTAATTGTAGAATTTAGGTAGTGGGTATATGGGTGTTCATTATAAAATCTCCACTGAAGTGGAATTTTATTATACATTTTTTTTTGGTACCAGGGATTGAACTCAGGGGTACTCAACCACTGAGCCACATCCCCAGCCCTATTTTGTGTTTTATGTAGAGACAGGGTCTCACTGAGTTGCTTAGCACCTTGCTGTTGCTGAGGCTGGCTTTGAATTCGCGATTCTCCTCTCTCAGCCTCCCAAAGTGCTGGGATTACAAGCGTGAGAAAATAAGACTGGAGAAAATGAAGGCTGCTTTACTAGTACTCCACTAATATAACAGTTTGAGTATTTTCCAATTCTAAAGTTCATTTACAGGTAGCATGCTGTACAAATAATCTTTTGAGTTTGTAAACTCCCAATCTCAATGTTTTTCTTTGCACTTTGAAGTATGTTGGTTAGTTGGTTATGTCTAAAACAATAAAACAACTCTAGCCAGTGACTGAAATACCAAAGCTATTAAGAACATTAAGCCAAATAAGAGCAAGTATTGGTTTGTTTGGAAAATGTGACAGATATTTAATATTAATGTTGATAAGTGTTAATGCTTGAAGAACCTTTAAGGGAATATGAAGATGTAGATGGGGATTATAAAGATTCTGAAAGGGATTTATAACTTTCCATGGTTTGAGGGGAAAGCTAAAGATATTAAAGTGGAACTGAAAACAGGGAAAAGAGATATGGATTTATGAGATGTCTGTCCTTGAAGCGCTAGTAGCACTGAAGTGACTATAAAACAGGGCAAGGCAGCGAGCAACATTTGATTGTTTCCTACCCTTTGAAGTCTGTTTTGTGAGATTGGGTCACACTACATTGCCCAGACTGGACTTAAAATAGTGTTAACTACTGATACTTCTTCATGTGCCTCCCAAGTAGCTGGAATTACAGGCACATGCCACAGCAATTGGCCAAAACCAACTCCTCCAAAAACAAACAAAACTTTTTTTTTTTTTTCTGTGGTGGGAATCCAATTCAGGGCTTCAGGCTTGCTGAGCAAATGCTCTACCACTAAGCTATACCCTCAGCTCATTAAAGTGTTCAATGCTGAAGTAATACCATTAGATCTAATGGAAAACTACAAAGTGTTGTTTGAAATTATTCCATAAATGATGTGGTTCCATTTTCCATGATAGTCATTCATGTAAAACCACAAACTTTTGGTCAAGATAGAGTGGATAAGGTGTTGTCATTAACAAAACAAAAACATTAAAGAGCACCAATTTGCCAGGTATGGTGGTACATGCCTGTAATCCTAGTGGCTTGGGAGGCTAAGGTAGGAGGATCATAAATTCAAGGCCAGTCTCAGCAATTTAGCGAGGTCCTAAAGCAATTTAGCAAGACCTTGTGTCTCAATAAAATATAAAAATGGGCTGAGGATGTGGCTCAGTGCTTAAGCGCTCCTGGGTTCACCCCTGGTACCAAAAAAAAAAAAGTACCAATTTTGACTACTCACAAGTAGTTCAAGAGATCTGCATCTGGTGCTAGTCACGTATGAGTTACTTTAGAATAAAAATTTCACCCACCATGTGGCATTTAAAAAAATTCCATATTAATAGATTATATGGCAAGAGTAGGGAATCATAAAGCAAAAAAAATACTGAAAGTAGTTAAAACATACACATATGTACACATCTAAAATTGTAATGAAGCCAGGTGTGGTGATGTACACCTGTAATCCCAGTGACTCAGGGGGCTGAGGAAGAATGATCCCAAGTTCAAGGATAGCCTCAGCAATTTAGCAAGACTCTGTCTTAAAAAGTAAAAAGGATGGGGGATGTGGCTCATTGGTTAGGCACCCCTGGGTTCAATCCCAGGACCAAAAAAATAAAATTTTAATGAATAGCCTAATAAGTCATGATCATTGGTATTTTTCTTTTGGGGGGGGTACTGGGGATTGAATCCAGGAACATTCTATCACTGAGCCATATCCCCAGCTCATTTTTATTATTTAAGACAGTATCTTGTTAAATTGCTTAGGGACTTGCTTAGTTGCTGAGGCTGGCCTCAAATTTGTGATACTCCTGTCTTAGTTTCCTGAGTACCTGGGATTACAGGTATGTGCAACCACACCTGCCTAGAAACTGCAATTTTAATTAACAGTAGTTTATGAGGATTATAAAAGTATTTCTAAATATGTCTTCCTTTAAACTTTGGCCAACTTTGCCTCTGGCAATGGGATCAGAATAAAATCAATTCTTATTTGTAATGCAGCACTGTACCTTAGAATAGTTGTATCTCAAGCAAACATTACAAAAAAGTCCTGAAATTAATTCACATTGAAAAATAACTTAGCACAGTGACAAAATTAAGTCCTTGGCTCCAAATAAAAACTTCAGCAAATTACCCCATCATGGTAGCAGCTACAAAATATCAGTTGCTTGACAAAAATTATTTGGGCCTTACACATTTGGAGAAAGGAAACAAGCAGCTACAGTAGCCATCTTTATTTTCTTTGACCTTATTCTCTATGATCCTGAGAAAACAGTGGTAGGTAGTAACCCTGTACCAAACTTGGGAAGTACCTAAGTAAATATAATCTCTCTAAAGAAACTGACCACAGGTGTCTAAAATGAATATGGTTGTTTATTAATAGACAATCATACCCTAAGTATCTCTCTTAAATGTCCCACGAAACAATTCTGACAAAATGAATGCTAGAATAAAGATATTCCCAGATTTTCCAAGAAACCCAGCCATCAGTTTGCACCCAGAATCATGGAACCATTTTCATTGAAGGCATTTATCAATTCTATTCTCTTTCTTCTGTCTAAACATTATCTTAGTTAATAAGCATCAGTCAGAAGACTTTGCTGTTCCTAAAAGACACGGCATAGTAATCAAGGAGAGGCATCTGGAGCTCAGCCTTTCCCCAGATCTCCAGTTAGAATGGCTATGTGCCTTTACTTAGCCTTTCTGCAGCTCAGTTTTCTTCAATGCCGTTTACCTTATAAAGTTGTGGGGGTGATTAATAGATTAGTAAATAACTTAAAATTTATGGAACAGTGCCAAGCACATATTGAAGGCTCAAAATAGTTTGAGCTCTTATCACTCCATTTTTTCCATCAAACCAAATAGTATCCTCCTAACAAGCTTAGGGATTACAATGGAAAACCAAGTCAAAGGTACACAAATATGTTGGGGAATACTGCCTTATTAACTTTTTGCTAAGAGATAATGATTTGTGAATGCAGAGTAAAGACAGTATAATCAATTCCTAGTTGTTATATATTTATTTATTTTTTGCAATACTGAGGATCAAACCCAGGGTCTTTCACGTGCTGGGCAAATGCTCTACCACTGAGCTACATCCCCAGTCCCCCTAGTTATTATTTAGTATGACTATATACATGTCTGGACCATTTAGAAAATATTTAAAATTACTATTAATATTTGTTTTACTAAGTTCAGACTTTCCTTTAAATTTTATATAGTGCCACATAATTTTATAACTTTTTATTACAGCTGAACACTTCAGAGTTGTAGTTCTGAAATAAATAAATTTTGGTATATGATTAAATAGAGAAAAATCTATTCAGAAAGTACAATATACATGGATTTATGGTACTTGTCCAAATATTACCAGCATACAAATTATTTTGTTGTTTCTTACAGTCTAAAATGCAAAGAAAATGGAATTTGTATTCAAAACAAATAGAAGCAAGACTGGCTCCTATATGCTAAAAATATAAGGTTTTTTCTTAACCACTCTAGATATAAATATTAACTGTATGGGTTGATAACTTTTAAGTTTCAGTAATATAATTCAATAAAGTATACAAGTCAACCTCTATAAATATACCCCCTATAATAATCATATGCAAAACCATTTTATTACAAAGCTACCAAAACCCTCTGAAAAACAAACTACAAACATAGTTTAAAAGAAATTTAGTTATAACAACTACAAAAGCAATTAATATCAACAAAGTTAGTTGGCCTAAAAAAATGAAGAGCAGTGTAATGTAAAATTTGAATACTGTAATGTTGTGTTTTGAAGATGTAATTTCTGAGTTTTTTCATACAAGGTACTAAACATTCTTTCAGAAATAGTTATTTTATATAATTTAGAATATTGAGCTAGAACTCTAAAAAGAAAAAAATTAAGCAGATGAAAATAGGTATGTAGAAATAATGGTATAAAATATGATTTTATACAAAATGTAATACTCTTCACATGTGTAAGGCTTAACATGAATATTTTTGGATTGTGAGTGCTGCATACCATAATTTTAGAAGTAGTAGTCACAACTCAAAATACAATATTTCTAAAATGTTCTCACAGTTTTGAGGTGAACATGGTATAGGATACAATTTCACATCAACTTTTTTATACTGTTTTCCTCTTTCCCAGTACTAGGAATCAAACCCAGTTGTACTTTACCACTTAGCTACATCCCCAGCCCTTTTTATTTTTTGAGAGTCTTGCTAAATTGCCAAGGTTAGCTTGGAGAGTGCAATCCTCCTGCCTCAGCCTCCAGAATAGCTGGGATTACAGGCTTGTGCCACCATCCCTGGCATCTATACTATTATATCCAACAATAAAAAAAATCTTTGAGCTCAGAGAAGACAGTGTGTCTTTTGAATGCTTGATCTTTATATAAATTCTGCTTATGGGGATTTCAGACTGTTCTAATTTGAAATAGTACCTGCTAGGAACTGACCTAAACTTAAACAGAAGACACAAGAGACAGAGGTGTCAAAAAGTTTAAGTCTGCCATATGCAATTATATAGCCATAATTAGTTTTTATATGAAAAGTGCTTTAGAGTAAAAAATGTTTTTGTAAAAGGTATTATTAATATTACTATATTTAATATCCAGGTGGAATTTTCTAAAGTGGTTCCATTTTTACCCATTACCTTTGAAAAGTACCCTTCTGCTACAATGTAAATAAAAAATGATCCATAAAATGGTGACATTAGACAGCATAATTTTTGGTGTGGGCCCTTAAAGTGACACCAAATCTTTATTATTCCAAAGCTAGATTTTATTTCTTCCACATGCCCAGAGTAACTAATATCAACTCACATTTTCTGTAAGCCTTGAAGAATTTTTATTTAACATAATGAGAGGTTTAATAACTTATATTAAAGACTATGTAGTATTCTTCCATTGCTGTTCACCAACTGTTTTTATGACGATAACTCCGAGATCTGGAATGTGACCGAAAATGAGAATGTTTTGCTGTTTGTGCTTTAGTTTCAGAATTGGTATACCCTTTGGGAGATTTACATGGGGATCTTGCTATGGAGTCAGAATGTCTTCCATGTGATCTTGATTTTGTTCCTGAGCTAGTCTGCTTTTGAGGTGAACTTGATTGTGATTTTCCTATTGACTTGGACCTTTTTTGTAAGGACTTGGACCTTGACCGTCCTCTAGAACCAGAATTCCTTCTTGGAGTTCTTGACTGCCTTGCTGAGGTAGACCGCCTTGGTAGTGATTTGGAACGAGATTTAGACTGGCTATAAGAAAATCGCCTGTGTCGAGACCTGCAAACATCCATAAAGTTAGAGCATATATTTCCGACAAAACAATAGGTTAAGAACAACACTTTCAGGAACTTAGTTTTTACTAGGTAAGTGACAAGGCACAATTCCTTTTCACTTTTGTGATGCTAGGGACTGAACCCAGGGTGTTTTGCGTACTAGGTGAGCACTCTACAACTGAGCTACACCCCCAGTCCTAAAATAAACAGTTCTAATTTTATTATGCATGCTTTTGGTTCAAACACAAGTAATAAATTCATAATATTTGTTACAGTAGAATATAGGGCCAAAAGGTTTTTTTTGTTTGTTTGTTTGGATTTTTTTGGTGGTGCTGGAGATTGAACCCAGCTATGCATGTGAGGCAAGGCACTCTACCAACTGAGCTACATCCCCAGCCCTAGTACCAAAAGATTTTTTTTTAAACATTTTTTTAGTTGTTGATGGACCTTTATTTATTTATTCATATGTGGTGCTGAGAACCGAACCCAGTGCCTCACACATGCTAGGCAAGTGCTCTACAACTGAGCTACAATCCCAGCCCAACCAAAAGATTTTTACTTTGCTAGATACATTTTATGAGCTGGTTCTGAAAAATGTCCTGCATATTTAGTCAGGGATAAAAATTTTTATGCCTTTGGAGGCATAAAAATCTGAAGGAAAAAAAGAGATGAAAAACAGAGAAAAAGATCAATTATTAAGTTTAACAAATAATGCTCATTAAAACCAAAAACCTTGCTGATCATGACACTACATGCCTGTAATCACAGCTATTCATGAGGCTGAGGCAGGAAAATCACATATTTAAGGCCAACCTGAGCAACTCAGCAAGATCCTCTCTCAAAATAAAAATTTAAAAAAAGCATGGGGAGGTAGCTCAGGCATAGAGTGTGCCCCTTGGTTCAATCCCTAGTATTGAAAAAACAACAACAAACCCTCGATACAGGACTTCTGGGTCCTACCATGATAGAGCAGCTTGTGTTAGACCAATCTTCTTATAAAAAACATCTATATAAAAAGGCTTCACAAGCCAGGCATGGTGGTTGATGCCTGTAATGCCAGCAACTCAGGAGGCTGAGGCAGCAGGAGGATCACAAGCTTGAGGCCAGCCTCAGCAACTTAGCAAGACCCTGTTTCAAAATAAAAAGTCTGGGGATGTAGCTCAGTGGTAAAGTGCCCCTGGGTTCAATCCCCAGGACCAAAATCAATCAAACAAAGTTTCACAACATTTATAAACAATTATTTGATTGGAGGATAAACCTCGGCTATTTTACCAGGGCCACTTATCAAATGATAGCATGGGGGAATTAATCCTCAAAATGGCTGTTTGACTAAACTAATGAGACAGAAGTTAGAATTCAGAACTACCCTAATAGCTAGGATTTGAGAGACAAAAATTCCCAAAATAAGGAAATTACAGACCAAAAAGAACCCCTAAAATCTATCTATAAATTCTTCTGAAGTCACTGGCTGTCATTAAGTTGTGAGCATAAAGGATGAGGCCAGCAAAAAATAGTAATAAGGATATTCAAGAACTGAAGTGAAATTTTAGCAGATGAACACTGGAGAAACAGGAGTTCCAGTGACCAAAAGGTCAAGAATTCTTGCACAACAAACTAGACTTTCTATTTTCTTTTGTAGTACTGAGGACTGAACTCAGGAGTACTGTACCACAAGATGACAAACATCTCTAGACCTTTTTATTTTATTTTGAGATAGAGTCTCCCTAAGTTGCCCAGGCTATCCTAGAACTTGTGATCCTCCTGCCTCAGTCTCACAAGCAGTAGAGATCATAGGTATGTGCCAACCATGCCTATCTAACCCAGGTTTTCAGTACTACCCAAAAGGACCACATCCCAGAGGTAAGGGCCACATCCTAGAGGTAAGGGCACATCCTAGGCGTAAATTAAAGTCAAAACAGATTAGTTTTCACAATGCTCCAAACCATACCTTAACAGGATCAAGGTATCTGTCAGTATAGTATTCTCACGGAAGAAGAAAACAACTTTTTTTTTTTTTTTTGAGAATGACATGTAGTGCCTCTATAGTTTTTCATCCACTATGTCCAACATCCAAAAAAATATTTAAAAAATAAGGCATGTGGAGCCAGGCGTGGTGGCGCAAGCCTGTAATCCTAGCACTTAGGGAGGCTGAGACAGGAGAATCGTGAGTTCAAAGCCAGCCTCAGCAACGGCGAGGCACTAAGCAACTCAGTGAGACCCTGTCTCTACATAAAACACAAAATAGGGCTGGGGATGTGGCATAATGGTCGAGTGCCCCTGAGTTCAATCTCCAGTACTAAAAAATAAAAAATAAATAAGGCATGTGGAAAAAATAGACGGAAAGTAAGGAAAATGACAAAAGAAGATCAAGTGATTTAGATATCTGCATTATCAGACAGGAATTTTAAAAATTACTATGACTCATATTCAAAACACCAGGAAAACAAAACAGGTGAAAAGATGGGGAATTTCAATGGAAAACTGTAATCTATGAAAAGAAAGAAGTGGTATTTAGAACTAAAAATATATGATGTCTGAAATTAAAAAGTCACTAAAATAGACTTAAAAGTAACCTGGACACAGGAGAATAAATACTAAACTGAAAGATCATTAAAAAATTCCTACTGAAACACATTGAGAACTGGGTACAGTTGCACATTCTTGTAATCACAGTGACTAGGGGGCTAAGTAGGGAGAATTCCAAGTTTGAGGCCAGCCTGGGCAACTTAAGACGACCCTGTCTCAAAGTAATAAAAGGGGCTAAAGATATACCTAAGAAGTAGAGTATCCCTGGTGTCAATCCCCAGTACCAAACAAACAAACAAACAGAATAAAACCATAATGAGAGAAATTGAATTTTTAAAAATCCAGAACAGAGCACAAGAGATATATGATACATAGTCACATGGCCAAGAAGTATTCAATAAGGCAGAAGCAATATTTGAAGAGATAGTGACCCAGATTTTGTCAAAACAAAGGCATTAATTTGCAATTTCAAAAATTTCACTAAACCCAAGTCAGAATAAATACAAAGAAAACTACACTATTTACTTGCCAGTGAAACTGCTGAAATCCAAAGTCAAAGAGAAAAATCAGAGAAGTTGTTAGGGAATAAAAGACAAATTTACCTTTTGCTCAAAGGAGCAACTATAAGACTGACTGCTGACTATAGATTTCAGAAAAATAATGGAATGACATTCTTGGGGGGAATGGGGAGGGAAAAGGTCTGCCTATCTAGAATTCTATCCTCAGCAAAAATATCCTTCAAGTATGTATGTAAAATAAAGATGTTTTCAGACAAACAGACAAAGAAAAGCTGAGAGAATTCACTGACAGCAGCCTGAACCAAAAGTAACACCAAAAATTCTTCAGACTGAAGGAAAATGATCCCAGATAGAAAAGAGTAGAGGAAGAAATAAAGAACACCGAAAGTATAAATACAATTGACGAAGAATATATATATGTAGACTTTGAGAAGTTATTAAATTTCATTTATAGTTGTGGAAACAAAAGTAGTATAACTAGTCCTAGAAATAATAATTCCAATATAGAAATACAAAAAGATGGTTGGTATATTTGGTCTAAAGAAAAGAAGGCCAAGGACAATTTTAACTTTCTTCAGGAATATTTAGAGTTCTAATATACATATTGGCTGACATAAAGTCAACAAAGATTTATAGAATACCTAATATGAGCTAGGGATCACTGCTAGGTAATAGGGATGTAATGAGGATATAAATATGAATAAGGCAGTGGGCTGGGGTGTGGCTCAGTGGTAGAGCGCTTGCCTAGCAAGCATGAGGCACTGGGTTCGATTCTCAGCACCATATATAAATAAATGAATAAAATAAAGAAAGATTTAAGGGGCTGGGGTTGTGGCTCAGTGGTAGCCATGCTTGCCTCACATGTGTGAGGTACTGGGTTCGATTCTCAGCACCATGTATAAATAAATCAAATAAAAGTCCATTGACAACTAAAAAAATATTAAAAAAAAAAGAGAAAGATTTAAAAAAATATGAATAAGGCAAAGAATTCATAGTCTAATGACAGCAATAACCTAGTTTTCTGTTTATCTGCTGAAGGCAAAAAAGAGACCTCTTTTTAGTTCAGGGTAATAGCAGATATGTTGTATACGCTTACAGTATATGTTAGTCTCGTATGTATCCCAATCCATAAACATACATATGAGTATACATACATACTCAAACACATAATATCTGATCCTTATGAATAAGTTGAGAACTAGGTTAAGATCTGTATCTCTGTAACTTTTAAAATAAGAAAAATGGGTTGAGGAGGTTAAGCAATGTTTTTATTACTAGTACAAGCAGAAAAAATAATACTGTCTTGAAAGATGTGGCTCTTTTCATAACTTACACTCTATGATGATTTGGGACAATTAATAGCCACTTTTTTTTGTTGTTTTTTCCCCAGCCAAGTGTTATACACTTTACTTCCATTAGAAGGCAGAAAATGATGTAAATATCTGACTTATTTAAATTCATCAAGAGAAAAAACTGGTTAACCAAGCCTCTAATGCCTTTGGAAACAAATTTTTAAAAATTTTTTTTTTGTTGTAGATGAACACAGTACCTTTATTTATGTGGTGCTGAGGATCGAACCTAGTGCCTCACATATGTGAGGCAAGCACTCAACCGCTGAGCCACAACCCCCAGTCCCTGGAAACAAATTTTTAATGAATCCAATGAATATCTTTTTTTCCAAACTAAAACTTTTTCACCAAGGCCAGTGGATTATATAAGGGATTTAAAACAGTACTCCTTAGGTACAGTATTACATATACTTTCATCTTTGAAAATTTTATTTATCTAAAATTCCTCCCCTTGTTTATTAAGTATTTTTTATTTTTTGTTTTTTTCTTCAGTATATTGTATCTTTCTATTTAAAAAGTTAAAATTTAAGTCTGTCATGAAATAAAAACACGGGTATCCAGGACACCATGGTAAATAACAATATATGATAGAAAAAAACCTATTTTTTCACAAAAGTTGATTGTTTATATAAATTTATACCATTAACAAAATGGTTCAAGTGGCTTGCTTAAAAAAAATTTTAAAAAAAACCTGTGTTTTTCATCTTCATGTATTTGATACTCACTCTTTAAGGCTATCTGACCGCCTCCTGTTTCTTCCCCATGAAGAACTTCTACTTCGAGTTCTCCTTTGGCTGGGGCTTCTTGATCTCCTATGATCACTTGGAGAACAAGGATGACGTTCTTTTGATTTCATTTGGCCTGGTGCTAGAATATGAAGAACAAGGCTTGTAACATAATTCATCACCTGATAACCATAGTAACAGTCACTCAACTAGCATAATTTTCTAAAAGTATTTTAAATTTAAAAATCTGTCATTGTTGAAACTCATTCTGCTGAATAAACAAGATCTAATGTTTAGTCACACTTACTTTTGCGATCACCTTGTGCAAACTGTATTTCAATTTGACGGCCACATACCCACTTTCTATTGAGGTTATAAAGAGCATCTTCAGCATCTCGAACATCTTCAAATATGACTAGCTGTTAAGGATACTTTGAACATCAGATAGCATGTGAAAATATTTTTAGGGTGTTATTTAAATGTGAAATGCAATTAACCAGAAAAATAAGTTCTAGATATTAAGCTTATATCTCCAATATGAATAATCAGAAAAAAATTTCACTGTTTACTATGAAACAAATGCCCCATTATGATTTAGAGTGAATCTAAAGAATACAAATAAACATGTTACTGTCCTTTTAATGCATACATTAGTATAGCTACTAGTATATGCATGTGTACTTTGAAACATGTAATGAGAAAAAGAATTAATCCAAAAAGGCTAGCATTATAAAATAAACTGTTTAGGACTCATTTCCTTCTTCAGATAAAGGATCCATCATATTTTCACTGAAAATATCAGCATACAGAGCCTTTATTCTGAAATTAAAATTACTTTTCCATTAAAAAGCTTTACAATTATGACATTTGGGAGCAATTACTTATTATAAACAAAATGGCACACATATAAGTGAGCTAAAACAAGAACTGATTCAGTTCTTTAAAAAATAATATCTACCTTTGAACCTATCACTTTAAATAATGCCTTATGTTTTCACTACTTGGAAAATAAACAAACATACTTGGAATAAACTACTTGGAATACATATAAAAGAAACATAAAAGCAATCTGTAGATATTTGGAATTATATATATTGGTTTGAAATATCCCACTAAACTCCCTTATCTATCTATATATATACTTTTAAACCTAACTATAATGGATATTAACTATATAAAATTATTAAATAGCTGTATTTCAGGAGGTTGTTGATTAGTTGTTTTTTTTAATAGCAAACAAAATAGCTCAAGAAATACAATATAAAATGAGACTGGCAATTACCTCAATGTCACTTGATCTTGAACCTTGACCTTTACTCTTTAAGACTTGCAAGATGGACTTTATAAGAGACGCAGAACCAACAAAATCAGACTTGGCTTTGACTCTGGAACTCTGAATAAATGTAGGAAAGCCGAAGTCTCAAAGTTGGCTTTGTCTTTTGCTTGATAAAGACTTCCCCTCTTCCAGGTCTTTATATCTGTGTCCACCCTCCCTCTTTACTCCTTGATGCTTGAACTTTAGGTGCCTTTTGTCTCGCCTGCTCGGTTTATGCTTGGATTCTAGCTAACAGGTTGGTTCAAACTGGGGGGCGCTTGCCAGCTACTGTGGACTGCTTTAGATTTTCTGAGATAAAGAAATAAACACATTTAATTAGGCAATGTTAATATCGTAACACAGGCTCCTGAATACATGTATGTATAAGCACATGTATGCAGTATATTCACATGCACATATTAAAACAAAGGATATTGAACATAAGCAAATCCTCTTGGGCGGCGAGTGTAGAAGTCAAGTGGAATGTAAACGTCTACTATAGGGCCATATCGACCAAACTCACGGCGCAAGTCCTCAGGCCTGAAGTGTTTTAGAAATAAGGCAAAGAAATATAAATGGCTGGATTAAAATATTTTGCCTACAGAAATCCATTTGAAACCTTCAAAAGAAATTACATCATCTAGTCCAGCATTATCTAATACTATCTTTTGTCAGAATCAGCCAAGGTTTTAAAAAGAAGAAAAAAAGGAAAGGAGAAAGCCAGATTCTCAGTCCTCTCTCTTAGAAGGTCTGATTCAGTAAGTCTGGATTAGGCACTGGGAATCTATACTTTTACAAGCACTCGAAGTAGTTGTTATGCTTAGTCACTTTTGAGAAACACTGACTGAGCACATGTAACTTGGAAAGTTGTTCCCACAATAAACAGTTTCATTAAGAACACATTCATTTGCTTCACTATAATTTCATGTTTGTTATTCTTCATTTTCAGATAGCAAGAATTAGATTCTAAGGAAGTCCTAAAATTATTTCTCAGGCTTTAAGGAAAAACTGATGTTTTACTATTAAACACAAGGCGAAATAACTACTGTATTCTCAAATTTGATGGGTTATTTTGAAGTCTTTTATATGCCTTCTACTCTAATAGGTACTCAGAAGGCGATACCAAAGAAATACATAGTGTATTTGTCTTCATGGAACAACAATTTAACTGAAGAGACAAAATATTTAGCACTAATAAATTTATTCTTATAATGCATTTATATACTAGTCATTGTTCATCTGAAGACTACTCAATTCTCACAACTCTATTGTTTACAGATGAGAATACAAATTAGTCTTCCTGTCACTAAGCCTACAAGTGACAGAGATGGAATCTAACTTCCACAGTCTGACACTAATCTGCGTTTTATCTACCTATCTATTCATTCAGGTACTGAGGATTGATCCCAGAAGTGCTAAACCACTGAGCCATATCATCAGCCCCCCCCCCTTTTTTTTTTTATTTTGAGACAGGGTCTCACTAAGTTGCTTAGGACCTTGCTAAATTGCTGAGGCTGGTCTTGAACTTGCAATCCTGCCTAAGCCTCCTGAGTCACTGGGATTACAGATGTAAGCCACCAGGTTCTACTACTAGTCTGTGTTCTTAACCACTATGCCATATTGCCTCATGGAGATCATAGGGATTCAGCATGAAGTGTTGAGCACAAGGTATGACTCAGAAGAAATAAAAATACTTCCAAACATATTGTATAAAGAAAAGACTCAAGCCGGGCGCGGTGGCTCAAGCCTGTAATCCCAGCACTTAGGGAGGCTGAGACAGGAGAATTGTGAGTTCAAAGCCAGCCTCAGCAACAGCGAGGCGCTAAGCAACTCAGTGAGACCCTGTCTCTACATAAAACACAAAATAGGGCTGGGGATGTGGCTCAGTGGTCGAGTGCCCCTGGGTTCAATCCCCGGTACAAAAAAAAAAAAAAAAAAAAAGAAAAGACTCAAAGATGACTGCAAAACTTCTAGTTCAAGCAAAAGGAAGAAAGAAGCTGTCAACAACAAAAATTAGGTGGTTGGAAAAGACAGCTAAGTTGAAAGAGAAGCAAAAGCAGCAGCTTTCAGGTTTAGAAATGCAGAATTTAGGGTGACAAGGGAACATTCATTAAAGAATTTTGTAAGTAACTAAAAATTGTGATTATATAGATTGTATTATTTTCTCCAAGACTAGAAGACAAGTCAGTGATTAAGGCTAGATATTGGGCTTTAGGAGTTAATGCATAAAGAGTCAACTAACATTGACTAAGTACCCACTATACGCTAGGCAGCCAGTATTATAACATACTTTATTTAATATTCACAATAAAAGGTTTGTCTTCATTGATATACTATTAACTGTAAAAGACAGTGGCAATGTCTTTTTTTCTTTCACTTATTCATTCAACAAGTCCTTACTGAGCACCCATTATATGCCAGGCACCAGGGATATGGTAGGGAACAAGAAAAATTCCTGCCCCCATAGAACACACTATGGGAATAAAGAATCTCAATCCCTCTGAATATTGGAATCATTTATGAATGGGATGGTAAGGAAGCAGCCACCCCAGCCTGATGCATTAACTCTGGACCTAATTAGTGTTTCCCATAGTGAGGCACAGTTAATGTTTAATTTTTAAACAGTTTTTTTAAAAATATTTTTTCTAGTTGTTGATGGATCTTTATTTTATTCATTTATTATTTATATGTGGTACTGAGGATCGAACCCAGTGCCTCCCACATGCTAGGCAAACACTCTACCACTGAGCTGCAGCCCCAACCCCTTTTAAAGAGTTTTGTAGGCAATTCAAACAAAAAGTTGAGAATCACTGATAAAGCAGGTGTTTTCACCAGTGTATCTCTGGTTTTTAGCTGATGGGCACACAGTAAAACACTCATATAGTTGTTTATTAATGAGCAAAGAACACAACTATTATTACCATTTAAGGGTAAATGAGACTTAGTATGACAGAAGTTACCTTACCCAGACCAGTACAACCAGTAGCAAAGCTAGAATTTAAATGAAGCTCTTCTAAGCACCTAATCCCATCAACCAAATGTGGGTGAGTAACAGGAAAGGGATTCTAAGCATCATAAAGAAAAAGGTTGGAAGCTGGGCGCGGTGGCGCACGCCTATAATCCTAGCACTTTGGGAGGCTGAGACAGAAGAATCTTGAGTTCAAAGCCAGCCTCAGCAATAGTGAGGCACTAAGCAACTCAGTGAGACCCTGTCTCTAAATGAAATATAAAACAGGGTTGGGGATGCGGCTCCGTGGTCGAGTACCCCTGAGTTCAATCTCTAGTACCAAAAGAAAAAAAAAGAAAAAAAGAAAGGCTGAAGCTATATGTGTCACAGAGGCTTAGAATCCTAAAAGCCAAGGGTGATAGTCTAAAGGAACAGATCTCAAAAAAAAAACAGGACTGCAGATGCAGCTTAGTGGCAGAGCACTTGCCTAGCAGTCTTGAGGTCCTGTGTTTAATTCCCATTCATTGTCTCCATTCCCTCACCTGTTAGTTATTGTTTTTCATTATTTTTGTGTTTTTGGTGTAATTTACTTCAACATATTTAGAATTCTATACATTATAGAGGAATTTAACATAGAATTTTTGGTGTGATTTACTTCAACATATTTACAATTATCATACACATTATAAAGGATTAGAATCATATACATTTGAAGGAATTTACTGCAACATATTTAGAATTATATACATTATGGAGGATAAAACAAGTATCCACATATCCACACCAAGATAGATTTATTTTATCTCAATACTTGCCACATTTGGCATAATTTTCAGTATTTTTTGTATTTATATTGCAGTGCTGAGGATCAAACCCAGGGCTTTGTGAATGCTAAGCAAGTGCTCTAGCACTGAGCTATATCTCCAGCTGTGTGTGTGTGTTTGCGTACATATACACTTTTTTCTTTTAAGAAATCAGACATTATACCCTTCTACTTTAGAAATAATCACTAGTATTCATCATTCTCCTGAATAACTATATTTTTATTACCAATGTTTTTATCTATAAATGTTTATATATATATTCATGTTAAATGTACAGAAGTTGGACTTGGTGGCACATGCCTGTAATCCCAGTGACTAGAGAGGCTGAGGCAGGAGGACTGAAAGTCCAGACCAGCCTCAGCAACTTGGCAAGGCCCTAAACAACTTCGGAAGACCCTGTTTCAAAATAAAAATTTAAAAAAAGGGTTGGGATGTGGGTCAGTGGTAAAACGCCTCTAGGTTCAATCCCTAGTACGAAAAAAAAAGTCAGTCTTATTTCAAATGTTGTATAAATGGTACCAGATTATTTGTACCTTGCCTTTGCTCCCCTTGAGATTTTTCCATGTAGCTTTAGTTCACTCATTTTAACTCTATATAGTATTGTTATGAATAAAACCAATTCACCCATACACAGTGTTTTTTTTTTTTGGGTACTGGGAATTGAACTCAGGGGTACTTGACCACTGAGCCCTATCCCCAGCCCTATTTTGTGTTTTACTTAGAGACAGGGTCTGAGTTGCTTAGCACCTCGCAGTTGCTGAGGCTGGCCTTGAACTCGTAATCTTCCTGTTTCCCAAAGCGCTGGGATTACAGGCATGTGCCACTGCGCTCGGCTCCATCCACAATTTAATCACCATTTTTCTGTGGCTGAACATTTAAAATACATTTAAAATGTTTCATTAAAATTTTTTTTTTCCGGTATTGGAGATGGAATTCAGTACCTCCAACATGCTAGGCCTAAGCTATAGCCACAGCCCTCCCCCAACCTTTTTTCTTTTTTTTTTTTTTTTTTTTTTTTTTTTTTTTAATTTTGAGGCAAGGTCTCACCAAGTTGCCCAGGCTGGCTTCTTTTTTTGGCAAGAGGGGTAACTGGTGATTGAACTCAGGGGCACTCAACCACTGAGCCACATCCCCAGCCCTTTTTGTATTTTATTTAGAGACAGGGTCTGGGCTGCTTAGCGCTTCCCTGTTGCTGTGGTTGGCTTTGAACTCATGATCCTCCTATCAGCCTCCCTGGCTGGCTTCTTGCAATCCTCTAGCCTCAGCCTTTCAATTAGCTGAGATTACAGGAATGTGGCACCATGCCTAACTAAAAAAAAAAATTAATTGTAAACTATATTTCCTAGAGTTTTGCTAGAATGTTCAGCTATGCATCACTAGCAAAGGAATTGGTAAGTTGGAGAGTATGCCCTTCTTCAGCTTCACTATTCCAAAGTGGGCAAACCAATTTACACTCACCTAACACATATATTAGAATTCCCACTGTTCCACTTTTTTATTAACACCTTTTAATCTCTGCCATTCTGAAGGACATGGAGTCAATGTGTATCTCATCATTTTTATTATTATTATTATTTTTTGAGACAGGGTCTCACTATGTTGTCAAGGCTGGCCTTGAACTCCTAGGCTCATGTAATACTCCTGTCTCAGCCTCCCAGGTAGCTGGAAGTACAGGCAAGTACCACCATACCCAGCTTTTTAAAAATTTTAATTTACCTAATGGCCAGTATGGTGCAACATCTTTTTGTGTTTATAGACCATTTATTTTGTTTAAATACCTAGGAGTGGAAATGCTGAATCAAAAATGATATAAAGAATTAACTTTTATGAAATTGTCAACAGTTCTACCAAGTGGATGTATCATTTTATACTCCCATTGGCCAAGTATGAATTCTAGTGGTGTCCAACTTTGTCAGCATTTGATACTGTTAGTCTTTTCAATTTTAGCCATTCAAGTGGGTGTGTTAGGTGGAATCTCACTATGGTTTTAATTTTCACACGATGTTGAGCTCCTTTTCATGTGCTAAGGGTTGTGTGTGTGCGTGTGTGTGTTTACTTTGTGAAGTGTTTGAAGTTTTTGCCCATTTTTAATGTCTTTACTGTTGAGTTGTTAAAGTTTACATACTTCAGTAACAAAGCCTTTGTCAGATGTTTTGTGAATATTTGCACTCAGTCTATGATTTGAAATTTTAATTTTGGTGCAATCTAATGTATCAGTATATTTTTTTCTTTTATGCTGCTTTCTTTCTTTTTTGGGGGTAAGTACTGGGTATTGAACTCAGGGGCACTTGACCACTGAGCCACACCCCAGCCCTTTTTTGTCTTTTAGTTAGGGACAGGGTCTCACTGAGTTGCTTAGTGCCTCACTTTTGCTGAGGTTGGCTTTGAACTCATGATCCTTCTGCCTCAGCCTTCCCAGCCACTGGGATTACAGGTGTGTGCCAGTGCACCTGGCTATGCTTTTTTGTCCTTTAAGAAATCTCTGCCTGGCCCAGTAGAGAGGTGCATACCTATAATCTCAGCTACTTGGGAGGCTGAGGCAGGAGGATAGCAGATTCAAGGTCAGCCTCAGCTATTTAGTGAGATCTTGTCTAAAATAAAAAAATAAAAAAAAATAAAGTGCTGGGAGTGCAGCTCAGTGGTAGAGTGCCCCTAGGAAAAGAAAGGGAGAAGAAAAAAGGTCAGCAGGGAAGAAGGGATAGGAGGAGGAAGAAATGTTTTAGACTACCTCCAGGTCATGAACCTGTTCATCTATATTTTCTTCTAAAATCTTTCTAGTTTTATTTTCACATTTTGATCAAAGATCCACCTCAATTTATTATGTGCGGTAGAGGCTACAATTGCAGTTTATTTTTTTTTCCCATATGGATATCCAGTCACTCCTGCACAGTATTTGTTGAAAACTTTCCTTTCTTCACTGGATCACTTACTTAACTTTGTCAAATATCAATTAACTATGGGCTGGTGATATACCCCAGTGGTACAGTGCATGGCTAGCATGCATGAGGCCTTGGGTTCAATCCCCAGTACCAATAAAGGAAAACAAAAATCAATTAACTTGATAGGAGTGGAATATTTATAGACTTATACTCTATTCTGTTCTACTGACCTATTTTTCTACTCTTAGGCTACTATCACATTTTCATTACTGAATCTTAAGTCTAAAAGGCAGTTAAGTCCTTTAGCTTCAGCGTCCTTTTAAAATATAATAATATAAATATTATTATAGGACCTGTGTGAGTGTGCTGCATACTGGGGATTGAGCCAGGGGTGCTTTACCATTGAGCTACATTCTCAGACTTTTTAAAAATTATTTTGAGACAGGGTCTCACTAAGTTGCCCAGGCTGGTCTTGAACTTGCAATCCTCCTGTCTCAACTTTCTCAGTCACTGGGATTATAGGCAAGTGCCACTGTACCCAGCTACTCTAGATCCTTTGCATTATAGATCTATATTTAAAATTAACTTGTCAGTTTCTTTTTTTTTTAAGCCTTTGATCAGAACTACCTTGAATTGATTCATCACCTGGAAGAGAACTGGTAATAGTTTGTCTTATAATTGATGAATATGTTATACCTACCAATTTACTGAAGGTTTTTAAATTTTTTCTTAGCATTATGTTACATTTTCAGTGGAAAGGATTTTGTATTTTTTAAATTATTGTTAAATTTATTCCTAAGTATACTATTGTTTTGTTTTGTTTTGAGATGGGGTCTCACTTGCTATGTTGTCCAGGCTGGACTTGAACTTGTGATCCTCCCACCTCAGCCACCCAAGTAGTTGAAATTACAGGCCCATCTCCCAACTATATTTTTATTATTTTTTGGTACTGAGCAGTGAATGTAGTCCTTACCCACAGAGCTACATACCCAATCCTTTTTTGGTTTTTATTTTGAGACAGTCTTGCTAAGTTGTTAAGGGCCTCACTAAGTTGCTGAGGCTGGCTTTGAATTTGTAATCCTCCTGCCTCAGCCTCCCAAGTCACTGGAATTATAGGCATATGTCACTGTGTACACTTTTTGATGCTGGGTAAATGAGAATTTTTTTTTTTAATTTCACTGTTTTCAACTGCTTGTTAATATGTAGAAATAAAGTTTTTATAAGCTTAATTTGTATTTGGGTAACTTATTTATTAGTTATAGTAGTTATTGTTGATTTTTAAGGTCTTTTCTATGTAAAAGAATAAAAACATGTCATCTATGAATAGGGAATGGTTTTACTTCTCCCTTTCCAATCTTTGTTTTCATTTCTTTTCTTGCAACAAACACTGGTTAGGATCTGCAATAAAATGCTGAATAGAGATAGTGAGATTGGGCACCCTTGTTCTGTTCCTGCTCTGAGGGGAAAAGCATTCATTCAGTCTTTCACCATAAAGTTATGAGGTTAGCTGTAGGTTTTTCATAGATGCAATTTGCTAGACTTAGGCAGTTCCTTTTATTCTAGTTTGCTACGCCTTTTTATCATAAATATTGCTGAATTTTCTTTAATGCTTTTTCTATATCAAGACTTTTTCTACAGTCTCATATATACTGTAACAAAAGAATGCTGCTAAAAAGTTCAAGAGAGATACTTGATTGTTGCTCCCCAGCCCAACATGATATTACACATCAAAATGGGAATGTCACATTTGAGATTTGGATATTATTACGTTGTTACATTAATTAGGACATTATATTTGCCATTTAAAAATTATTCCTGGGACTGAGGTTGTGGCTCAGTGGCAGAGTGCTTGCCTCGCACGTGTGAGGCACTGGGTTCGATCCTCAGCACCACATAAAAATAAACAAAACAAAATAAAGACACTGTGTGCATGTATAACTAAAAATATTTTTTAAAAAAGATTTTAAAAAATAAAAAAAAAATAAAAATTATTCCTCTAGGTCTGGGGTTGTGGCTCAGTGGTAGAGCACTTGCCTGGCATGCATGGAACACTGGGTTCAATCCTCAGCACCAAATAAATAAAAGTACTATGTCCATCTACAACTAAAAATTAAAAAATGATTCCTCTACATAATAAACAAAGATATTAAAGTTAATATTTTTCCTGATCCACATTTTGTTTCGCCAGTGAAAAGAAACCTAACACAAAATTTAAAACATTTAAAAAATCTCTAAAAATTATTGTGTTCAGGGTCATTCCTATTAAATTTACACTAATCCACAGTATTTTTCTTTTTTTAGGTATACATGACCCACAATATCGTTTACTGTCCTGTGCTTTATAGTTTGTAGTAAAATTGCCACTTTCAGCAACTCAGGGAGGCTGAGGCAGGAGGATCACAAGTTCAAAGCTACCTTCAGCAATTTAGCAAGGCCCTAAGCAACTTACTGAGGCCCTGTCTCAAAAAAAAAAATAAAAAGGACTGGGGATGTGGCTCAGTGGTAGAATGCCCCTGGGTTTTATGCCTGGTACCAAAAGCAAACAAATAAAAAAACCACAAAATATTCTTATTGAATAAAAATTTAAAAACACTTAAAAATAGGAAAAATCAGCTAAGTCTTACCACCCAAATGAATTTTTCAAGTCTTATTTTCTATAGTTTTCCTTTTTGTTCTTCATTTAATTGAAATCATATTGCATATAAAATTTTACCCCTTTTAAATATTTTATCCCATTTATTTTATACATAGTTAATACTAAAAGATAAAAGTTTTTTTTAAAAATAGTTTTTAGTTATAGATGGACTCAATGTCTTTATTTTGTTTATTTACTTTTATGTGGTGCTGAGGATCGGACCCAGTGCCTCACATGTGCAAGGCAAGCACTCTGCTACTGAGCCACAACCCCAACCCCTGAAAGATAAATTTAACTTAAAATATATCAAGTGTCACAATACTAGTTAACTTACACTATATACCACTTGTACAAAAAGGATACTGTAGGTTACATGTAATGATTTGACTGTTTTAACACAGCTCACCAGCTATGCACTTTTTGGCAAGATACTTAGTCTCTCTAAACCTTATCTATAAATATGGTCAATATAGAACATACAAGATTAATACAAAAAAATTAATAATATATGTTAAGTTTTTAGTATAGCACATAGCAAATACTTAACAAATACTAGTAATTATTATTTCATTAATACAACATAATTCCACTTGATAGTGGAATACCTAGACCAGAAGTTAGTTGTCACATGCAGATATGTTTCATTTACAATTTTTTGTTCTCCTCTTTGTCGTGCTGAGGACTGAATCCAGGCCAGGTGCATGCTAGGCAACCTCTTTATCACTGAACTGCCTCCCTAGCCCTTAAATTTTTTTTTTTTTTTTAATTTTGAGAGGGGGCTTGTTAAATTGCCTAAGCTATCCTTGAATTTGCAATCCTCCTGCCTCAGCCTCCAGAGTTGTTGGGATTACAAGCTTGCCTCATTATGCCTGACAAAATCCGGATTTCTAGGTTCTCTTGAAAATTAGATGTGACAACAAGGAGTCCAAATGTCTACAGGGCAACTATCAGCTGAAGCTTAGTAGCAGATGCTGTTCTCTTTAGATGGCACATGTCCTTTTTCATTTGCTCACACCATCCTGGTGTGCCTTTTAACCAGACAGTTTCACTCATTTATATTACCTGACTAGTGGTCATTAGAACTGGAAACCTCTGGGGTTTCTTTGGTTGGCCAGTAGGTTGGTTTTGTTTCTGAAAATATGCTAGAGACCTGATGCTTATTCAGTTTTTAAGTGGCTATTTAACTGTGTAATGTTTTTACCTTGCCCAAATCAGAAAATTTGCTTTTCTATGTAATGTATGAATAAACAGACAGACAGAAATGTAAACACAGACGTCTTTTAAATGTTAATTAAGATGTATTAACTCACAGTCTACAGCTGTGACATAAATGTGTAGCAAATTTAAAAAATACTTAACATTTACTCCTCAAAAGTATATTATTACTAATCCAGATGATTATGAGGTCAAGATCGCTCTGTATTTGTGCTTGTCTAGCCCCAAGTCAGTCATTAAAACTCTGTTTTAGCTGTCCCTTAAGTACAAGATAATACTGCATAAGTAGAAATTTGGGGGTAGTCCAATGCAGTGAAAGTGTCTATGTTGTCGCACCCCCCCCCCCCAATTCCCTCTGGCTCCTACTAGAGGGAAAAGTGTTATACGAAAAAAGTCATTTAAAAAAAAAGAAAAAGAAAGGAAAAAAAGGGAAAGTCATTTCTTAAGATTTATGTTTAGACACTATGTAGACAAAATTCTCAAAGGGGGATGGAGGAAACAAGGACTCAGAGCATCAAAATTAAACAGTTTAAGTCCATCCAAATGGGTGTTAATACTATACTCAGAACTTTAAAGATGTAAATCTAATTCACTGAAGTCATCTTTTGTATATAGTGTAAAGCTATGTAAAGAATATAATTTAACCATAAGCAGTATCCGTACGTTGACCAGAACTGGGGGAAAGGAAATTGTAAGGCCCAAAGTACGCATCATTATTTTATGATACGTTCTCAATCATCCTCCAGTTCCTCTTCTAGGAGTGGTGGACGCACGGCTTTACCCCGCCACGGCGACAAAGAGACTGAAACGCTGGCACCCGTGGAGGGAAAGCACTCTGGGCTAGATGCGGGGAGGGACGTGGCTACTGGGGAGGCGCCCCCTGCGCTGCCCTGACCGCGGGGCGAGGTGCAGAGGCGCGTAAAGCGCAGCGGGCCGAGAGTGCGCCGCGCCCGGGCGGAACGCCCGCCGGGAGGCGGAGGCGCGAGTCCCGCCCAGGCCTCGCGTAGTCCCGGGCTCACACCGCCGCCAGGCAGGCGGCTCGGCCGGAGCTGGCAGGGCCCGCGAGGAGGCTCCGGGCACGCCCGCCCGGCCTCAGCCCAGCTCCCTGGCGCGGCCGTTACCCCGCCCCTCCCCCGCGTCCCCAACCTGCGGCTGCCGCCGCTCACCTGGTGGCGTCCGCGACGTTCCTGACGAACAGGGAGGTGTTGGGGGGCCTCGTGTAGCGAGACATGGCCGCTTCTTACGTTCCCTCCGGTCTGCCCGCGGCCGATGGGCCCGCTCGTTCTCTCGCTGCCGCCGCCGCCACAGCAGCTCCGACGGCCCCCGGCGCGACCCCCTCCCCTCGGCCTCGGCCCCGCCAGCGCGCAGCCGCAGAGGCCGGCGCGGAGGGGGCGCTGTGCGGCGCGAGCCTGTCCGCACGGACCGCGCGGGGCGGGGGCCGGGGGCCCGGGATCCCGGGTAGGGGGCGGGGGTCCCCAGGACGGAAGGGAGCCGGGGTGGCCTAAGGCCCACAGAGTCCCAGAGGATGGGGAAGGGGCGACGAGGCTGTGCCAGGAGGGAGGGGTCCGGGGGGCCGAGGTGGCGAGCCCGGGCTTGGAGAGAATCCCGAGAGAGGAAGGCGGTGGTGGAGGCGAGAGTCAGCCCCGCTGCCACTGGGCCCTTCGATGCAATGTCCTCAGGCCTGAACCTTAGCAATTATTAGGCCTCCTGGCCCTCAGGTCTTCGAGGTATTTTAAATGCGAGGGAAGGGAGCTAGCCCCTCCATCCCTGGTTTAGCGTTTTGGTCCATTATTCGCATAGGGCGTAATATTCAGCTTTGAGAACATTTATTCAGGTGTATGTGGCAGGAACTATTGTAGGTGTGGGATAAAGCAATGACCTAGCAGGCGAAGTCTCTCAGAGTTTACATTGTCGAGAGGGGGACATGGAACAAATGAATGCAATGTGGAAAAAAGCAGTTAATGCAGTAGCAGTTAAACAGATTTAAATGATACTCTCTCATTCCTCAAAATGTAGCCCATTCCCTTCTAGTTTTCCTCTTGCCGTTTTCTTTGCTCCTATGGTGGGCACAGCCTTTACCCCCTGCTGGGAGGGCAACCAGATAACTCACAATTATTAATTACTCTCTAGGAAGAGATCTGCTTTGGAGTATAAATGATGTGGTCACTCGACCCAGCCCACAGCCCTGTTGTAGGCTATAAGCCCCCAAGGTCTGTGATGCTTCTGGAAAGTGATTTTTCATTTATTCAAAAAGGATTGTTATGCCACAGCTGGCACTAGGCTAGATTGGGAATATAATAGTGGAGAGGAAAGGCAGGGTTCCTTCTCGTGAAGCTTACAATCTGGTAGATTTTTTTTTTTTTTTAAATTTTGCTGTGCTGGAGAACTGAACCCAGAGGCTCACTTTTGTTGGCATTCTATCACTGAGCTATTCCCCCAGCCACTAGGGCAATAGAAACTGATAAACTGGTAAATATAACAACTACAATAAGGACTATTGAAAAGAAACATATGCTACTGAGAGGGAACCTTGTGATGAGCAGGGCTAGTAAGTCACTTAACTTTTCCCTGAAGAGGGAGTTGAGTGGAGATCAGTTGGTGAATTGGAACATCATGTACAAAGGACTTGCCTGATGTGATATAGGTGTAAGGAGCATATGCCATGGACATGCCTGGACATGCGGGGACCCACTGAGTTGCTGGCCATAAGGGACAGCAACCATTGACTTGCTTAGTCATGCCTGCTTGCAATTGATAGGGGGCTCAGCCCATGCACATGTGCAAAGAAAGGCCCAGTTGCAATTATACTATCTCACTGGACATAACCAATGGTCATTGGCTTTTACTGGGTGTAACCAATCACCAGCCCACACCACCAACTCAGCCTACACCACCAACTTGGCCCACACTACCAACTTGGAACTGCTTTTAAACTGCTTGCCCTGCCACATTTTTGGGCTTGCTCCAAGGACATCAGTGAGACCAGCACCTTACTGTCTGTCCCTGGATCAGCTCCACCACTCCCTGATGACCAGCTGTCAGCTGAAGAGAACCACCAGACAAGGACAAAGTCTACTCTTTGGCTAAGAGAAGTCATCGGAGGTACTTTGGGGCTCATGGTTGCCCTAGGATTGTGTGGATTAATTGTAATGATTAGTTGCCCTAGGATTGTGTGAATTGCAGGTAGTGCTTAATTGCTCTAGGATAGTGTAACTTACATATAGTGTTTGATTAATGTGCATCAAATGCTAGTTGGGGTGCTCTAGCACACCCAATACTTTTTGCATTAATTAATTATATTTGATGATTGTTGTGATTGAACATACACTTGCATTTAAAGACAGTCTGCCTTCGAGTAATTATTAATACACATGCTGGTCATGACAATAGGGAATGAAAGGAAGGTCATAGAGCTGAAAAAGAAAAAGTAAGGCTGGAGAGTAGGTTAAGTTTATTATAGGAAACTTTGGAGTACTGACACTTATTAGTTTGCTGGAGCTGCAGTAACAAAATGCCATAAATTTGGTGGCTTAAAACAAGAGAAATTCATTTTCTTATAGTTCTGGAGGTCAAAAGTCTGAAATCAAGGTGTCCACAGAGCCATATTCTTTTTGGAGGCACTAGAGGAGAATCCTTCCTTTTTCTTCCAGTCTTTGGTAGCCCTAGGCATTCCTTGACCATAGCTGCATAGTATCTTTGTCTTCACATGACCTTTACCTCTGTTTTTTCTCTTGTCTCTTATGAGGATGCTTGTCATGGAGTTAATTCAGAATGATCTCCTCTGAAAATCTATAACTTAATTACATGTGCAAAGACCCTTTTTCCAGATAAAATCACAGACTAGGGATTACAATGTGGACATTTTTGAAGGCCTCCATTCAGCTCAATGCATTGACTTTTATAGAAATGAAACTTGACAAGCTGATTGGCCAGTTAAGCTACATATTTTAAGAAGAGGAAAAATAATTTTCTAGTCCTTATGTAAATTATAAATCTATTTAGTTAAAAGCATGTTTATCTGTATGCTATGTGTAAACAGAATTTCTATGTGGAGGCATCATCCTTTGACTTTTTACTTCTTACCTTTTAAACTTTCAGATTATTGCTAAAGTGCTTTTATAATTAAAAAAAAAAAAACCCACAAAGTGCTTTACAGTTTAAAGAAACAAAAAAACATTTCTAGGAATATGTGAAAAGACAGTGTGGCTAGGCCTAGTGTCTTACACCGGTAATCCCAGCAGCTTGGGAGGCTGAGGCAGGAGGATCACAAGTTCAAACTCATCCTTAGCAAGTTAGTAAGGCCCTAAGCAACTTAGGGAGACCTGTCTCAAAATAAAAAATAAAAAGGACTGGGTTGTGGTTCAGTGGTTAAGCATCTCTAGGTTCAACACTGATATCAAATAAATAATAGGCAGTGTAGATGGCATCTCTGATAGGATCTCTGTTCCTATTGATGGAAGTATCTGAGGAAAGAGTCTTAAACTGTGAAAGGAAGTTCTGTTAGAAACTTGAAATGTAAAGATAATTGGAGTTGTTAAAATAAGTTGTGGAAACATCATTATTTATATTACATAAAAATATCTGCTCTTCCAGCTGGACGCGGTGGCTCAAGCCTGGACGCGGTAATCCCAGCACTTAGGGAGGCTGAGACAGGAGAATTGCGAGTTCAAAGCCAGCCTCAGCAACGGCAAGGCGCAAAGCAACTCAGTGAGACCCTGTCTCTACATAAAACACAAAATAGGGCTGGGGATGTGGCTCAGTGGTCGAATGCCCCTAAGTTCAATTTCCCCTCAAAAAATCTGCTCTTTCTATATTCAGATATGATTTGAGGCGCAAAAAAACAAAACAAAACAGGAAAGGTAGCTAGAGATGAGGCTCAGTGGTTAAGTGCCCTTGGGTTCAATACCTGATACCAAAAGAAAAAAAGAAGGAAAGAAAGAAAGAGGAAAGTTTCCTGTCCTTGACCTCGAAAACATTCACATTTATCATATGTTGTAGAACTGTTAGCAGTGTTGCTTTATTGAATCATTAAGGCACCAAATAGTACTCTATAGGCATGGGAGAGTCTTTCTAAATTCCCAAAGAATTCCTAAGGAATGTACTACTAGAAAATCTGAGAATTGTTTCATAATTGTAGCTCTTTTTTCATTTTGTTACTGGGCATTGAACCCAGGGGCACTTTACCATTGATCTCTATCTCCAGTCCTTTTTATTTATTTTTATTTTTAATTTTTTGGGGTACTGTGGATTAAACTCGGGGCACTCAACCACTGAACCACATCCCCAGCTATGTTTTGTATATTATTTAGAGACAAGGTCTCACTGAGTTGCTTAGTGCCTTGCCTTTGCTGAGACTGGCTTTGAACTCGTGATCCTCCTGTCTCAGCTTCCCAAGCCGCTGGAATTACAGGCATGTGCCACCGTGCCCAGCCTTATTTTTTGTTTTAAAACAGGGCCTCACTAAGTTGCCAAGGCTGGCCAGGCACAGTCATGCACACCTGTAATCCCAGTGACCTGGGAGGCTGAGTGAGGATCACAGGTTTGAGGCCAGTGTCAGCAATTTAGGAAGACTGTCTCAATAAATTAATTATATAAAAGGGCTGGGGATGTAGCTCAGTGGTAAAAGAGCCTTTGGGTTCAATACCCAGTACCCTTCCCCCTAAAAAAGTTGCCAAAACTGGCCTCTTGAAATCCTCCTGCCTCGGCATTCCAAATCAATTGCAGGCATGCACCACCATGCAGGTTTTTAGTTTCTTTTTTACAACAGAATTCAATGTATTGTTCTTTGCAGTTGCTATTGTTCTTTTCCATTTAATACATTTTTAAAATTACACACTTCTTAAATTTTCCCCAAAGACACATTTCTATTTGAATATATTTTAGGAAAATTGGTGTCCTTCTTCATTTAAATGCTATCATTACTTTCACTAATCAAAAGTAAACAAATTTCAAATTTTTCATTGAAACCATAGTTTCACAAAGAGTATTGGAAAAGAAATTCAGAATCTTTTTTTCCACTTGCTAAAACTTGTATTTAAAATAGTAGTCTATAGCCGGGCGCGGTGGCTCAAGCCTGTAATCCCAGCACTTAGGGAGGCTGAGACAGGAGAATCGCGAGTTCAAAGCTAGCCTCAGCAATGGCGAGGCGCTAAGCAACTCAGTGAGACCCTGTCTCTACATAAAACACAAAATAGGGCTGGGGATGTGGCTCAGTGGTCGAGTGCCCCTGAGTTCAATCCCCAGTACCAAAAAAATAAATAAATAAAATAAAATAGTAGTCTATGCTGGGCACAGTGGCACACACCTGTAGTCTCAGGGGCTTGGGAGGCTGAGGCAGGAGGATCAAAAGTTCAAAAAGCCAGCCTCAGCAATTTAGCAAGGCTGTCAGCAACCTAACAAGACCCTGCCTATAATTAAAATATAAAAAAGGCCAGGATGTGATTCAGTGGTCAAGGACCCCTGGGTTCAATCCCTGGTACCCCCCACCAATAAATAAATAAAATGGTAATCTACTATATTTAAAATAAAGGTACATATGAATTTATTTTGAATGTTAATTGCTTAATTCTGAGACCAGTCTTTGGGAAAATTGCTGATAGCAAAATCATTGTCATTTAGAATCAGAGTACTTAAGACCTTCCCTCTCAGAGTACTTAACCCTAACCCTAACCCTAACCCTCATCGCCCACAGTATAAGCTCCCTGACTCCCCAGTATGGTGGATTGAACCCACTGACTGTCTCTTATACTCTTTCTGTTACTCAAAAACAACTATTGTAAATGTTCAGGAGAAATACAACCCTCTCGATTTCATCAGTAGATTTTGGGGAGAAGAGTTTGAGAATAGAAATGTACTGTTTTGGGATTCTTAGTAAAGTTCAAAATCCAAGGCTATTCCTATTTCTAATTGCTATGGCTAACCAAGACTTGCCAAAGCTGCTTCATAATACTGAGCAACACATATTTGTTATTCTACTTGTTTTTCAGTATCGAGGATTGAACTCCGGGCCTTGCAAATGTCTTACCATGGAGCTACATCTCCTGGCCATATTTGCTATACTAAAGTAATCTAATGGTATGTGTGGCTATATAATAACAACTGTAATCCCAGCATCGTGGGAAGCTTCTTTCATTTCTTAACTGGATCAAAATGAGCTAATTATTAAGTCTGAAATCAAGGAATAAAATCATGAAATACTAGTATATTTTAATCTGGTTAATTAACTAGTTTTGATTTTGAGTGTCACTATGGAGGGATAGAACTAATTGAAAGGTTTTTGCTTTGTTTTGGGTACCAGGGACTGAACCCAGGGGTGCTTAACCACTGAACCACATCTCTAGCCCTAAATTGCTTAGGGCCTTGCTAAATTGCTGAGGCTTTGAATTTGCGATTCTACAACCTCAACCTCCTGAGCTGCTAGGATTATGGGAGTGCACCATCGCTCCAGGCTGTATTTGAAAGTTAAATTATGCTTGGATATGTATGAGTATCTCGAAATTTGTGTGATGAAGAGTACTTTGAAGAAACAAAGATCAGGATTCATGAAATCACCACAGTGAACATCATCTTATGCAGTGAACTCACTCCCCAACAGGTGGTGCTAGCTTTCTTCTAGTGAGAGCTGCCCTGGGCCACCCTTTCCTTCCTCTTTCTCCCTCCCTCCCTTTCTTCTTTTTTGTCCCCTTTGCATTCCCCAGGACCTTCCATACCATTTCTTAACATGTTCTATGATACTGAAGTTGAAAAGTGATGTAGGGATTTATATAGAGTGATTGTCAGAAGTTTTCTTTTGTCCTGGCACCAATTTTTAAAACGTTCCACTTAATCCAGTTGGAAAATTTACAGTTGTATGCTTTTATGAATTTGATTTATGCTGTGGCTATAGGAAACATGTAAAAATTCAGTTTTATGATAATAATGTACATAGGAGGAAATAAGCTAATCTCTTTCAGAAAGTCAGCTTAGAAAACGCCTATTACTATACCTGTATATTCCCTAAAATGAAATTAGGTCTTGAAAATGTTGGAAGTGGGTGTTTCTTCTTATTTGTCTTGTTTAGTGTTAATCTCATGTTCATCTCTTATTAATACTAAGTGTTAATATCCTGTTAAGAAGGATAATATAATATAGTGCTAGGAACTAGAATGAAAATAGAAGTTATGCTCTCTAATTCTCAAGGACCTAGCCCAGTGTTTCTCAGACATAAGTCATTTTTATACATTCTGAGATTTTTGCCAAATGTTGTACCTCTTTACCATGTTTACTTTAAATTAGCTCACTTCTATTTTAAAAGCAAACTGTCACCAACATTAATTTTAAATATTTCATAGGCAAAAGGTAGTTATTAGAAAGTATCGTGAAAAAATGCTTATTTTAGCTGGGCGCGGTGGCGCACTCCTGTAATCCCAGCACTTTGGGAGGCTGAGACAGGAGAATCATGAGTTCAAAGCCAGCCTCAGCAATGGCGAGGTGCTAAGCAACTCAGTGAGACCCTGTCTCTAAATAAAACACAAAATAAGCTGGGCGCAGCAGCTCACGCTTGTAATCTCAGCACTTTGGGAGGCTGAGACCGGAGAATTGTGAGTTCAAAGCCAGCCTTAGCAATGGCAAGGCGCTAAGCAACTCAGTGAGACCCTGTCTCTACATAAAACACAAAATAGGGCTGGGGATGTGGCTCAGTGGTTGAGTGCCCCTGAGTTCAGTCCCTGGTACAAAAAAAAAAAAAAATTATCTTTATCTACAAAGTTTCCAAGCTTGAGGTCAACTCTCTTTATAAAAGAGAAATTAATCACCCAATACAGAGATGTTGAAGACATACTGGCTCTAAACTAAAAGTTCCTCCTTAATATAATGTGAACTATTAAAAGGGAATAACTCTCACACCATGCAATTCCACACTTAGTGCTATGTCAGTTAACACATAAAATTGCAGTACCACCATTGGTAAGTGTTTTTATTTTGGGAGCCAGTCTAGCTGAAGGTAGACACCCATGTAAACAAATCATCCTAATCCAGAAATTGAGGAGGATGGACACAGCTCCCATCCCTCAGAATGAAAAAATGTGTGGACGAACTTGGATGTCTCCAAACACAATGTGTTAAGCAAAAGAAACTAGATACAAAAGAACACTATCTAGGGCTGAGGTTGTAACTCAGTGGTAGAGCACATGCCTAGCATGTGTGAGACATTGAGTTCCATTCTCAGCACTGCATATAAATAAGTAAAATAAAGGTCCATTGACAAGTTAAAAAAAAACTTTTAAAAAAAAGAGAACACTAGAATTCCATTTATAAAAAGTTCATGGAAGAGTCCAAGTTATTATATGTGATAGAAATAAAAGTGGTGATTCTTTGGGAAGTAGGGATTGACTGGTAGGAGGAATGGGGGAACTTTCTTGGGAGATCAAATTGTTCTATGTTTAGATTGGGTGTTGGCTACACAGATGTATTTGACAAAAATCATCAAATTGTACAAAGATATGTTATTTCACAGTGCATATATTTTACCTTAAATAAAAATGTTTTGTGTTTTTGTGGGGAATACTGGGGATTCAGCAGGAGGAGTCTTGCTTCTCAGTGTGGTAGGGGTCTTGCAGCAAACAGGTTGATTGTCATCTTGGCAAGCCATACCCATCTCTGAGAGGCTGTGTGGCTCCAGCAGGTCACCCCATCTCCAGTGCAGTGCTGAACCTGACACAGCTGAGTGGGAAGTCACATCTAGTGGACAGTCTCAAACCAGCAGGATTGCCACAGGAGTTCCCAGATACCAGACTTTCCTACTTGATGGCTTCCATGTTGATTTGGTTCATGCACATTTCATGGATGGCTCCTGGGTCACCTCGTTAGTCTTGACTACAGAGTACAGTACAGCACAGAATGATTAGTGTGAGCACAGCCTCATTTGTCATTTGCACCTCTCCAGCTAATATGTTTTCTTTAACTGAGAGCTTCAGAACTAGGACAAATATCTGTTACTGCCATCTCTGCAACTCATGCTCACAGGTCCTTACATGGCAGTTGGGGTGACCTTGCAGAGATGTTCCTCAAATGTCTAATCATTCTTGACTCTTTTTTTTTAAATACTGGGATTGAACCCAGGGGTGCTAAACCACTTAGCCACATCCCCAGCCCTTTTTATTTTTTGTTTTGAGACAGAGTCTCACTGAGTTGCTTAGGACTTTGCTAAATTGCAGAAGCTAGCTTTGAACTAGTGAGGCTCCTGAGCCACTGGGATTATAGGTGGGTGCCACCACACCTGGCTCTTGATTCTTATTTAAGAGAAAAATACCAAAAATAAATTGGAAGCATGGCAAAAATGTGTTCGGTGGAAGCTTTATTGGACACTGTACTGTAGGCCTAGCTGTTATTTTACTTTCCCCAGTATTAGTGTAAAGATTAGATGTCCAGGGAGAAGATGAACTAAGCCGCTCGGCAAGGCTTTATTGGAATATATGCTCTCGGGCAGAATCCTCCCGTCCATCAGAGTGTGTCCAGGAGAAATGGTGCTGGGGCTTCCGTGCACAGAGAATTCGAAAGGGCCCAGTCAAGAAGGGGAGGGCTTGGGGGCAGGAAGAGAAGGCCAGAGTCCTTCCTGGATAGGTCAGGAAAACCCGCTGATTGACAGGAGGTGTGTCTACTGGTGATGTCAGCATCTGGCTTGCTGCTGCTCCTCAGCTGCTGACTGCAACTGCCCTGACTGGTCCCCCTAATTGAACATCTTGGACCCTGGCCCGACCTAACAACCCGGCCTTTTTGGAGGTATAGGACAGCAAATTCGGTCTGGCTACTTCATGCGGGATTGGGGGCACTGAGAGATGGGGGTGCGGCCGGGGCGTTGGTCAGGCAGGGAGGCAGACGCAGGGGTGTGGGAGCCTCTGGTTCTCAGTCATGTTGCTTGAATGTAGAAGCATCACCTGTGGGTAGGAACAGAAACTTGGGAGAGGTTACTGATTAGCAGAAAAAGAAGGGGGGCTGCTGAGAAATTTTGAGTTTGGTGGGAGTCCAGTGTGATGGA
>PVHX01015091.1:10772-40039 GCA_004024805.1 Geosciurus inauris | reverse complement strand
ATGTAGAGACAGGGTCTCACTGAGTTGCTTAGCGCCTCGCCCTTGCTGAGGCTGGCTTTAAACTCGCGATTCTCCTATCTCAGCCTCCCTAAGTGCTGGGATTACAGGCTTGCGCCACCGCAAGCTGGCTCAAAAGACCTTTTGAAACTCTTACTCAAATCTTTCCACCTGCAGCCCTACCCAACCCAAATCACTCCATCTCAGCCTTTGGACCCAGAACTGGCTGGAAATTGGAGCTTGTAATCCACATGGCTGTCCTTAAAAAGTGCTGAGACCCTGTAACTTCTGATCTCTGCAATGATTTCCTGAAGAGCTAGAAAAAGAGAAAATGAACTGAATATATAAAGTTAATAGCCAGCAATTATTGCCATTGTCATTATCAAAAGGACCACTTGGCCATCACCAAATTCTCATTTCAAGTTTGTTTTGAGCCACCCTAACTATCTACCACCCCCGGCTCTGTGACTCTCACTGCAGAGGCGTCATTCATTCAACATTTCATGCTTGAGCATGCTAAGCTCATTCCTGCCTCCAGTCTTTTGCCCTTACAGTCCCTGCCACCTGTATCCTCTCCCCACTGATCCCCTATGGCTGCCTCTTACATTTCAGACCAACTTTAAAAAGTTACCTCTCCAGAGATACTCCCTCTGGCCATGTGCTCCCCTCAAGTCATTGTCTATTATATTACTCTTTCTAGTTTTATTCATAACACCTTTTATAAAGTTATTTCTTTTGCTTTAACATTAATCTTATTTAGCGTCTGCTTGTCCCTCTAAATGCTACCCCTAAAGGACATACTTTTTTTTTTTTTTTTTCCCATTCACCGCTGTCTCTCACACCTAGCTAGGATAGGGCCTGGCATGCAGTAGGTGTTCGCAAAATATTTTTCAAGTAAAGACTCCTGTTTCACTTGCACAAACATGCATTGAGATGCCAACCCAGCAGCCCTATATAGGGCCCCTTTTGTGTACTTGACCCTGTGTTGGTCTTTGGGGATCAGGAAAGGAGTCACCCTGGGACACTCTCCTCTGTGTGGCCAAGGATGAAGGTGAGGATGCTGATGAGACTGTTCCACATTTCTTCGTTCCTTGGGGTCGCTCAGTGGCCTTGTGGGCAGTGGCTACAGCTCCACGCTGACCTCCATCTTTTTTGCCCTTTTCCCTTCCAGAAGGATTTGCCCCTGCCCCGGAAAAGCAGCAGGTGAGCCTTGGAAAGAGACGCACTGTTCTGGCTGCCCTTTCTTCGGCCCGGGTGGGGGCGCCAGGCGCGCGCGCAGGCGGGGCGGGGCGCGCGGACACACAGCAGCGCCCCCTCCCGACCGGCTGCAGCCGCAGGGCCCTCCCCTCCCCCGCCCTCCCCTGGCCGCTGCGGCTCCAGCCTCCGCCCCACGCGCTCGCTCCCCGCGCCGCCGCCGCCGCCGCTGCTGCTGCCGCACCTGCCACCATGTCGCCGCCGCCGGGTCATGTCTGACTCTTTCTGGACCGCGCTTTGCAATTTCTCGATGCCCTCCTTCCCCGGCGGCAGTATGTTCCGTCGCACCAAGAGGTAGACCCCCGAACCCCAGACCCTGTCCCAGCCCTCCGCGTAAAGCCACCCCTCAGGCTGCTGCAGCAGGGCGGGGCCCAGGATGCTGCTCCCCGTCCAGCTGCGCCAGAAGTGTCCGCGCTTCGCCTTCCCGCCGGGGATGGGATTCAATTCGGGCGGTGCGGGTCGAGACCAGGGGGACTGCAAACTGGATAGGTGGCCGCAGGGGGAGGGGGTTCGCCGGGTGGGGGGTTGCAGCGCCTTTGTCTACTGGTGCTGCGGGCTCTGCCAGCCTGGTGGGGGTAGGGGAAGAAGGGGACGGTGGGGGGCTTGGCACCCTCAGAACAATAGCCGCAGCCTGGCCTCCCCCCACTCTCACGCCGCGTGCTCCTGGACGCGCTAATGTGCTCAGTCACTGCGGCTGCGGGCGAAGGTGCTGCGGGGCTGGAGGCTCCCTCTTCTAGAGCTGGGGTCTTGAAAGGCAGAAGAAAAAGGGGGTCTTGTATCATAGCACAGACCCCCCCCAACATAGCCTCACACTGAATATAGTGACACAGCGTCACACAGGACATGATGTCACACACACATACACACACACAACAGCCCTAGTGGCCCAGATACGCTGGGAGGTGCCACGCATACCCAGCCATGCAACCAGGCACGCATCAGCCACAGGTCAAAGCCATGCACGAACAGGGGTACCCACGGTGTCACATATAGACTCGTAAGCCCACCGGCACAACATCACATACCCCTAGTAAAATGTCACAAGCATTGCCATCAACAAACATAGTCTCGCCATTCAAGATGTACACACAGGTACATGTGTGGTGATCACATACCCATGCACCCAACAATGTCAAAACACAAGATATCATCCCCAGGATTGTCATTTCTGTGTCACACGGATGTCAGGACCATCACAGGGAATCTTAGACAGAGAAACACATAAAACCATGCTTTATGATACACAAGACTCATCGGGGAATGTCATACATGGTGACATACTTGGACATGCCCAGAGTCACAGAAGATGCCAGACGTGGTGAATGTCACACACAGACACAAGGCCGGTATCTTACAAAGGCTCAGAATGCTGCACCAAATCTTAAACACATGAAATCATTCATCATGCACACTGTACAGGACACATAGTCATGGACAAGCCAAGTTTCACACTGTGTCTCACATAGACACACAACAGCACAATTGGGTTACACATGATGTCACTCTTGGATGCACAGTGTCACACAACTTTGAACTCACACAGTGGATGCCACACATGGATACACACTTGAATGTTGAGCAGAGCCAAGGACACACAGCCAGGGTCACCAGTAGTATCACCACGACTGTCACAACATAATTGACACTGGGTTCTAGGGTCACACATGATCCACACTGGGAGTGTCTCACACGTCAGTTCCATGTGCATCCCCTGCCACACATGGTACTGCAGAGGCCTGCATCGCCTCCTCTTCTAAGAAGTCCTCCTGGGGCGCCTTCAAGCACACCTGGATGGGAGAGAAGTGAGGCTCTGAGATGGGAGGGTGGCTGGATGGGCTCAGGAACTCAGTGGGTTCCATTCTGCCCCCGGCCTCCCTGCCTCACCTTCCCCACAGCTGCCGCACCAGTAACCGGAAAAGCCTCATCTTGACCAGCACTTCACCTACGCTGCCTCGACCCCACTCCCCACTGCCAGGCCACTTGGGTGAGACCAGTGGTGCAGTTTCGGTGGGTGTGGTGACCAGATTATAGGAGACCTAGTCTAGGGAGCGTGGCCATATCGCAGGCAGGGGCTGTGTCTGGAAAGAGGCGGGCTCAGATTGGGCGAGGGGCGGGGCCATCCTGGTATGGGCGTGGTCAGTCCGCGGAGGGAAGGGCATTGGTGGGCAGAGGCTTAGGAGAAGCTGGATTTGGAAGGGGGTAGGTATGAAAGGAGGAGCCGTAGCTAAATGGTGGGGCTATCCCAGAGGAAGGCTAAAACTGAATCCTAGCGGCCTTCGCTGACCTTCCGCCTAAAAATGTTTGGAGAGGTGGGGCCACACCAAAAAGGCATGACCTACCATATATGGGTGAGACTAGACTAAAGGAGATAGGCTGCTGTTTGCAGCCCACTTTGGTGACCAGATGGCCAGATGGGAATCGCCCTCCACCCCAAGCCTAAAACATCCTCTTTCCACCACAGGTAGCAGCCCCCTGGACAGTCCCCGCAACTTCTCTCCCAATACCCCCGCCCATTTCTCGTTTGCCTCTTCCCGAAGGTGAGTCCCTCCCTCGAGGGTCCCAGAACCCTGTCAGGGCCCTCCCCACCCACCGTCTGCGTCGCCATCTGTTCTCCACCTAATTGTACCCGATTTGGGGCCTGAGGGGATCACTGGAGTGCCTCAAGGTCCCAGCGGAAAGGAGCGCCCAGGCTGAGGGGCGGGGCCTATTAAAGGGCGGGGCCAATCGCTGATGCCCGGAATGGGAAAGGGTGCTGGGCCTCCTTTGCATCCGCATGAAAGCGCGTGCGCGCTCTGGGCCCAGGGTCTCCTTCCCAGCCTTGCTCCTGGCCGTGTGTTTCCATAGCAACAGGACAGGGTAGCTGACATCAGGTGCGCAAGCGCAGACTGCATGATGCCCATCCAGGGACTTGGTCTCTGAGGTGGGGGAGGGTGACTAGGGCCATTACTCTAGGTCCCAACACGAGGAATCTCAGGTTTCCCCTGGAGGTTTTCTGAGGGCCTGTGTTGCGTCCTTAAGTGAATTTTCTGGGGGCCTTTGCTAAATTGAGGGAGGTAGAGAGGGTCATCTTTTTTGGAGAAACTTTTTGGGAGTCAGCAAGGGTCGGGCAGGTTTCTTTCTTTGAATTCTATTCATTCTAAAAAACGGTGTCTAAACACCTGCCATGTAGTAGGAGCTACGCATACAGAGTGAATGACTCCTGTCTACCTTCAGTATTGAGGTGGGTGGGCAGAGAACGGGGAGTATTGCAAGATCTGATGAAGTCTGGGGGCAGGTATCACGGGGATGGTGGGGACAGGGGACAACTCCCTGGAGAGGGGAAGGATGCAATTTAGCTGAGGGCAATAGGGAGCCAGGCCCAGGCTCTGGGATTGTCCTGATGTGCTCATCTGGATGGTGGGAGGGCTGAGCCAGGACATGTGGGGAGGACAGAATACAGGAGTGTGTGTCCATGTGACTGTGCCATCTGTGTGGCCGTGTGGATGTGTGCGAGTGTGCATGTGAGGACACACGTGCCCACATATGCATCCCTGGTCATGTGCATCCCTGTGTGTGAACCTGTGTATGTCTGTGATTTGTAAATGTGTGTGGCTGTGTGGACGTGCACCCTACTGTGTGTCTCCAGGAGGGTGTACAAACTGGGAGTGTGAAGGTGTGTGTGATGGCAAACACATATGTGTGACAGGGCACACACCCATGCAGATCTACGGAAATACACGTGTGTGTGTGTGTGCAGGCAGCTGTGTGAGTTTAAACGTGTGGCACTAAGAGAATCTTGGGTGTGCATCTTTATGAATGTACAAGTGAACCATATGTGTGAGCTGGTGTGTATGTGTGAGTGTGAGTCTTGGGTCTCTGCAAGTGTATGTGAGTGAATGTCTTGTGCCTGCATGTGTCTTAGGATTCATAGATAGGGTGGTGAATGCCTGTGAGGAGTGTGCTGGGAGCCCTGTGTGTGTGTGTGTGTGTGTGTGTGTGTGTGAAGTAAGAATGTCTGCTGTAAGTCCCTGACCTTGGCCACATCAGTCACACTAACACTTGAGGGTGTGGCTGGGAGACTACATGCCTGTGCAGGACAGTGCCAGGGCTTGGGAGTGTGTGTTGAAGGGAGGGGCTTTCTTCTCTGAGCAGATCAAAGGGTCTGCCTCTCAGGGAGGAGCGTCCCTAGAGGTGGACTTCTGGGATCCTGAGGGTTGACTCCCTTAGGTGGGCTTCTCGGGTCTCCCTGGTGTCACCTCTGGAGGGCTTGTTTGGTGTGGGGATGATGCCAAGCAAAGGAGGGTCATGGGGAGGGACAGAGGAGTTGGGAGCTTCTGAGAAGACCCAGGTGCATGGCCAGAAGACCACCTCTTGGCTTCCTTAACTCTGAGGGCTGTGAGTAGTTACAGAGCCTGATCGAGTCCCCCACTCCCTGCCCTGGCCACAGCTAGTGGCTTCTCCTACTTCTCAAGGAATGGGGGACCTGTGGGGCCTGGTGGCCTCTGAGCACCTTGGTTGGGTTCCAGGGCGGATGGACGTCGCTGGTCACTGGCCTCGCTCCCTTCATCTGGCTATGGCACCAACACACCCAGTTCCACCGTCTCGGTGAGTATGGTGGTGAGTGGCTGCGGGGTGTGGGGGCCCCGCTTGTAGCCTGCACCCAGGCCAGCACCCAGGCCAGCACCCATGTTCTGTTCTTCACGGGTGTCCACTTGTCCATCTGTTAAAGAGTTGCAGTCCCCACCATGAAAGCCCTGGTCTCTGCCTTGGACACATCTTCCTGGGAGTCTCACTCAGGTCCAACTCATTTGTAGACGGTGAGGCTAAAACTTTCAGTGTTAAGCCACTTGCCCAGGTGCCTGCAGCCGGCCATGGCCAGGCCACAGGTTTTGCCCAGAACTCATTTGCTTCCCCCTACTCCAACCACTCAAATTCTCTCTCCATCTGCCCGCCTTTCCTACTCAGGTCTCTGGTATGCTGTTGAGTAGACAAAGATTATGTGACTGTCATGTGGTGGGGAGCCACATGACTCAGCTGGGTGGAGCTTTCTGGAAGACTTCCTGGAAGAGGTGGCACTGAAGCCCAGACAAAGTGTCAGCATGAGTTTGGCAGGTGGAAGAGAGGGAGAAATCTGTTCTAGGAAGCGGGAACAGCATGTACAAACCCCAGAGGCCACAGAAAACTTGCTGTATTTGGAAAGTTGAAAGTAGCCTTGTGTGGGTAGTTGAAAGCTACCCAAAGTAGCTTTGAGTTGGAGAGGGAGAAATAGAGGTGATGTAGGCAGGGACCTCAGTCTTTCTTTCTTTCTTCTTTTTTTTTTTTTTAGTACCAGGGATTGAACTCAGGGGCACTCAACCACTGAGCCCTATTTTGTGTTTTATTTAGAGACAAGGTCTCACTGAGTTGCTTAGTGCCTTTCTGTTGCTGAGGCTGGCTTTGAACTCGCGATTCTCTTGTCTCAGCCTCCCTAAGTGCAGGAATTACAGGCGTGCGCCACCATGCCCAGCAGTGACCTCAATCTTGCTGGGACATGTGGACCAGGAGGTAGATTTTATTCTAAATCCAATGGAGAAACTCTAGAACAATTATATTGCTTCATATCAAGTTGTATTAAAATTTCAGTTTGGACAACCTAAAATTGTCATTTAGTATTTCATAAATAATCTGCCTTTGTTGTGTGTGGTGCTGGGGATGGGACCCATGAACATGGCTTCCATGGAATGTGCTAAGCATGTTCTTTTTTTTTTTTTAATTTTTATTTTATTTATTTTTATGTGGTGCTGAGGATCGAACCCAGTCCTTCACGCATGCGAGGCAAGCGCTCTACCACTGAGCAACACTCCCAGCCCCCTAAGCATGTTCTTTATCACTGAGCTGCACCCAGCCCCTAATTTTTAAAAATAGATGTGGCTAAATTTTTTGTTTTTGTTTTTATTTTTTTTAACCTGTACTAGGGATTGAACCCAGGGGCTGGTCTATCATTGAGCTACATCCCCCATCCTTTTTAAAAAGTTTTTTTAAAAAAATTTTATAGTTGTTGATAGATCTTTATTTTACTTATTTATATGTGGTGCTGAGAATCAAACCCAGTGCCTCACCCATGCTAGGCCAGCGCTCTGCCACTGAGCCACAACCTCAACCCTTAAAAAGTTTTTTGAGACAGAGTCTTGCTAAGTTGCTTATGGTCTTGCTAAATTGCTGAGGCTGGCCTCAACTTGCAATCCTCCTGCACCAGCCTCCCAGGTATCTGGTATTACAGGCAGGCACCGCTACACACAGCTAGTACGAGGAGTTTTAAGCAGAGAGTGAGTGATGAGAAGTTTAAAAAGCCTATTCTGAATGCAGGCCAAAGCATGTGGATGTCCTTATGTGTTCCCACTGGTGATTGTGGGTCTGTTTGTCCCAGTTGAATGCCAGGCCCTGTCCACCAGGGACCAATCAGAGCCAAATCCCAAATCCCTGTTCTTTTTTTTTTTTTTTTTGGTACCAGGGATTGAACTCAGGGGCACTCGACCACTGAGCCACATCCCCAGCCCTATTTTGTGTTTTATGTAGAGACAGGGTCTCACTGAGTTGCTTAGTGCCTCGCCACTGCTGAGGCTGGCTTTGAACTTGCGATTCTCCTGCCTCAGCCTCCCTAAGTGCTGGGATTACAGGCTTGCGCCACCATGCCCAGCTTCAAATCCCTGTTCTTGAGGAGTAAACAGCAATAACATAATAAAGATGTAAATGCCAGGAGATAAAGCAGGAAGACACAGGATAGGACAACATTTAAGCAAAGGCTTGGAGGAGAAGGTATGAGTCAGAGCAGCTATGTTCCAAACAGCAGGACAGCCAATGCAATGTCCTTGAGGCAAGAGCCTGCCTGGCTTGCTTAAGGATCAAGGAGGCAGAGCAAGCAAGTGGTAGGAGGCCGTGGCCGGGAAACTGGGCCAGATGGGGCAGGATGTTGTGTTCTAGCGGGGAGGACTCAGGTGGGAGCCATCGAGGGTTCTGAAGAGAGGAAAAGCATGACAGATTTTGTCAGGCTCCCTCTGGCCATTTCCATGTCTGTGCCAGTGGCCTCATCTGTGTCTGTCTCTGTCCACCTGTCTGTTGCCAGGAGTCCCAACCAGGTCCCTGTGATCTAAGGATCATAAACCCTAAGGCCAGGGTCAGGCTCTATGGAGTGTAATGATCCAGATCCTGGCCTTGTCTAGTGGCTTGTCCTCCCCAAGAGTCAGCCCATGTGGTTGCTCCTGTGACTCTGACCCCAGTCCCATCCTTTCCCCCAGTCCTCTTGCTCCTCCCAGGAGCGCCTGCACCAGCTGCCCTACCAGCCCACGGTGGACGAGCTCCATTTCCTGTCCAAACACTTCGGCAGCACTGAGAGCATCACCGATGAAGATGGAGGCCGCCGCTCCCCGGCCGTGCGACCCCGATCGCGGAGCCTCAGGTGGGCAAGCACCCTGACCTCCAAACTGACGGTCTGGGGGTTTGTGCGTCCAGGGACCCAGCTCCCCAGAAAATAAAGGGGACCTATGGCTGGGCGCAGTGGCGCACTCCTGTAATCCCAGCAATTTGGGAGGCTGAGGCAGAAGGATTGCAAGTTCCAGGCCAGCCTCAGCAATTTAACGAAGCCCTAAGCAGCTTAGCGAGACCCTATCTCAAAATAAAATATTTTTTAAAGGGCTGGGGGTGTGGCTCAGTGATAGAGTGCCCCTGGGTTCAATCCCCTGTACCAAAAAATATTTAAAATACAATAAAAATAAAGTGGACCTAGAGCTGGCTCGCAGGCAGGGAGATGGACAGAATGGGCTTCTCTTCCCACAGCCCCGGCCGCTCCCCCTCCTCCTATGACAACGAAATCGTGATGATGAACCATGTCTATAAGGAGCGGTTCCCCAAGGTGAGACCCGGCACTGCGAGGCCAAGGGGAGGCCCGGCCTCTGGGGCGCTCGCTTGCTCGCCTTGGCTCCGCGCGCCCCCTGGTGGCCTGCGCCCGCGGCACAGTCTCCTGGCGGCAACAGCCTTAGGACTTTGCCTGGCCATGGGAACTCCGCCCTGTCTTGGTCCCTTCCGCAGGCCACCGCGCAGATGGAAGAAAAGCTGCGCGACTTTGCCCGCGCCTACGAACCTGACAGCGTGCTGCCGCTGGCCGACGGTGTGCTCAGCTTCATCCACCACCAGATCATCGAGTTGGCCCGGGACTGCCTGACCAAGTCCCGCGATGGGCTTATCACTACCGTCTACTTCTATGAATTGCAGGAGAACCTGGAGAAGCTGCTGCAGGACGTGAGTGTGCGCGGAGGCCGGCCCCATCATCTCAGGCTCTGAACTCTCAAATCATGCCCGATGCCCCGCCCCTTTCAGGGAGCCCCTACCACCTGCCAGGCGCTGGTGTGGAGGTCAGGATTCCGGAGTAGAAGAAAAGGACGTGGTCCCCACCCTAGGTCTGATGCGGGATGCGGGAATTACACCTTCTTCACCTTCAGGTCTTTACTCACATGCTCAGCACTCAGGAGATACTCAATACATGTCGGTTAAATAATGCCCAGCCGATGGTCATGGTTAGCATTTATTGAACACCCATACCGTGTGCCCGAGCTTAGGAAACGGCAGATCCCTGCCCTCCCGGAGCCGGAATTCTAGTGCTGGAGATGTACAAGAAAGAAACAAACAGATCGAGGAATGGGATGGTGTCACCTGACACATAGAGCTATGAAGCCAATACAAGGGAACAGCTGGGCGAGGTGTTAGGGAGACCTCCTTGGGGATGTGAGAAACTGGGACAAGAATAATAAGTGGCAGCTATAAGAAGAGGGAGAGGGAATGTGCGCTGAGCAGAGGGAACAACTATGCAAAGGTCCCCAGATGGGAAGATAGTCTGGGAAATTCCAGTTCTGAAGGGCAGCACATTAATGTCATTACCTGCTTTGGTTTCCGATCTGAGGTTCAATCTGGCTACCGTCCCTATGTCCACAGGATTTGAGAGCACAAATTCTGGACCATCTAGGTTTACATTCAGCTCATCACTAACTTGCTGTGCAGTTTTTGCCCCACTACTTAACCACTCTGTGCTCCAGTTCTTCTATAAACTGGGCAGTGATGCATGCCTGTAATCCCTGCACTTTGGGAGGCTGAGACAGGAGAATCGCGAATTCCAAGCCAGCCTCAGCAACAGCGAGGTGCTAAGCAACTCAGTGAGACCCTGTCTCTACATAGAACAGCCCTATAAAATAGGGCTGGGGATGTGGCTCAGTGGTCAAGTGCCCCTGAGTTCAATTCCTGGTACCAGAAAAAAAAAGGGAGGGGTTACACATTCTTTCCCCCCAGAGGGTGGAAGCCAGAACCTTATACATGCTATCATTGAGCTACACCCCCAACCCCTTCTTTATTTTTCATTTTAAGACAGGGTCTCCTTAAGTTGCTGAGGCTGGCCTCAAACTTTTGATTCTCTTTCTTCAGCCTCCTGAGTAGCTGTTTTGAAGATGAATGAGTCAAGGTTTTAGGGCAGCGTTTTCTATATTCATTAATATTATTATCATAATTATTATCATTATTTTTACTGTGTAGCCTGGGCCTTAGTTTTCTCACCTGTAAAATGGAACGGAACCAACAATGCATATACCCTGTGGGGCTGGGAGAGGCGCCTGGCTGAAGCGGGGTGCCTGTGAGTCCCAATCTCTTCTGTCCTCCACCTCAGGCCTACGAGCGCTCAGAGAGCTTGGAGGTGGCCTTTGTCACTCAGCTTGTGAAGAAGTTGCTCATTATCATCTCCCGCCCAGCAAGGCTGCTGGAGTGCCTGGTGAGGGGGCTGGGTGTGTGTGGGGGTGCTGGGGGGGGACTGTAGGAAGCCACAGCGAGCCCGCCCCTGTTCTTCCCCAGGAATTCAACCCAGAGGAGTTCTACCATTTGCTGGAGGCGGCAGAGGGACACGCCAAGGAGGGCCACCTCGTCAAGACAGACATCCCCCGCTACATCATCCGCCAGCTGGGCCTCACCCGGGACCCCTTCCCAGGTGCCAGCGGGTGGGCTCAGGGACGCTGCGGCTGAGCAGACCTGGCCACCGCGCTTGCGCAGCTCACTCTCCCTTCGTCCCTAGACGTGGTCCACTTGGAGGAACAGGATAGTGGGGGCTCTAACACCCCGGAGCAGGACGAGCTCTCTGAGGTAAGGCCCCAGCCCGGTCTCTGCCCTCAGGCTGGCTGGATCTCTTGGTCCCCTCACACACCCTGAGCCTCAGTTTCGCCACCTCCCTTTTTCTTTTCTTTACTTTTACTTTTTTTTTTTTTTTTTTCTTTTTGGTCATTGGAAGGGCTGAGGATGAACCCAGGACCTCAGGCACAGCTTGGCAAGTGCTTTACCACTGAGCCGCACCCCTTCCCCCCTGGGTCTTTTCATCGTGGTAAAATATGCATAGTATAAAACTCACCTTTTCCCCTTTGAGACAGGGTTTCTTTTTCTTTCTTTCTTTTTTTTTTTTAATTTTTTTTAGTTGTAGATGGACACAATGTCTTTATTTTATCGCTTTGTATGTGGTGCTGAGGATCGAACCCAGGGCCTCACGCGTGCGAGGCAAGCGTTCTACCGCTGAGCTACCATCCCAGCCCCTTGAGACAGGGTTTCACAATGCTGCCCAGGCTGGCCTTGATTTTGGGCTGGAGGGATTCTCCCTCCATAGCCTCCTGTGTGGCTGGGAACACTGATGGGCACTATGCCTGGCAAAGTTCACCATTTTATCCATCGTGTTTATTTTTATTTTTTAATTTTTTGGTGGTGCTGGAGATGGAAACCAGAGCCTCATACATGTTAAGCACACACTCTGCCACTGAACTACATCCCACCCACTTTAGAATGAACAAATCAGTACATTTATGATTTTGTGAACCATTACATCTGTCTAGTTCCAGAACTTTCTTATCACGCCCAGAAGCAGCATCACACCCGTTAAGCAGTCACCCTTCGTTCCTGTCTCCCTCTAGCTCTGACAACCACTGATATACTTTCTAAATCTATGGATTTGCCCATTCTGGATATTTCATAGGAATGGAATAATTCTGGCTTATTTCACTTAGCATAGTGTTTCAGGATTTAAAAAAGAATTATGTGTATCAAGGATTAAATTTAGGGGCTCTTAACCACTGAGCCACATCCCCAGCCCTTAAAAAAAAATTTTTTTTTTGAGACAGGGTCTTGCTAAGTTGCTGAGGCTGGCTTTGAATATGCCCTCCTCCTGCCTCAGCCTCCTGAACTACTAGGATTGCAGGCGTGCGCCACCACACCTGGCTTCTTTTCCCCTATTCTTACACCACAATCAACGTAGGTGACTTCTGTGACCTAAAAGGCACAGGGCTTTCTTTTCACCAGCAAGCAAGCATTCTGCAGCAGTGGATGCCAGCTAGGTGTCCTGTCACCAACTCAATTCTGACTTTGTCTACCTGGAGATAGCGTCAGATCCTAGAGGTTGGAAGCTCAGTGCTGATGGTCCCCTGCCCCACTTTAGACACTGGCTGCCAGTTCTAGGTGGTTTTTCCTGTGCTTCTGACTGACCATAAGTGAGGGTTCCTACGACATCTCCCTTGGGTTTGATGAATTTGCTCGAGAGGCTCAGAGACCTCGGGAAAATCCTAACCATTTGCCAGTTTATTATAAAGGATACAAATGAAGAGATAATAGGATGAGGTATGTGGGAAGGGACACCAAGCTTCCAAGTCCTTTTTAGGGGCACCACTCTCCAGGAACCTCACATTGCAGCCATCTGGAAGTTCTCAGGACCTTGTCCTGGTTGTTTTTATTTTATTTTTATTATTTTGGCAGTAAAAAATAAAAAGGGCTAGTTATGGGCTGGGGCTTAGCAGTAGAGCGCTCGCCTGGCATGTGTGAGGCTCTGGGTTCAATCCTCAGCACCACATAAAAATAAATAAATAAAATAAAGGCATTTTAAAAGAAGGCTAGTTATGTGACTCAGTGGTTAAGTGCCCTGGGTTCAAGCCCAGCTACCAAAAAAAAAAAAAAAAGGATATCACGGTCTCACAGGACATGGATTTTCTACCTTTGGCTATTGTGAGTAGTGCCGCCATGAATATGTAGACACAAGTATTTGTTTGAACAACTGATTTCATTTCTTTTCTTTTTTTTTTTTTTGGTACTGGGGATTGAACTCAGGGGCTCTCGACCATGAGCCACATCCCCAGCCCTATTTTGTGTTTTATGTAGAGACAGGGTCTCACTGAGTTGCTTAGCACCTCGCCATTGCTGAGGCTGGCTTTGAACTCGCGATTCTCCTGTCTCAGCCTCCCTGAGTGCTGGGATTACAGGCTTGAGCCACCGCGCCCGGCTGATTTCATTTCTTTTGGGCACATATGGAAGTGTGAAATTGCTGGATGCTATGGTAGCCCTTCGTTTAACTTATTACATGAACTTTTTTTTTTTGGTACCAGGGATTGAACTCAGGGGCACTCGACCACTGAGCCACATCCCCAGCCCTATTTTGTGTTTTAGTTTTTGTTTTTGTTTTTTTTTTTTTTGGTACCAGGGATTGAACTCAGGGGCACCCGACCACTGAGCCACATCCCCAGCCCCATTTTGTGTTTTATGTAGAGACAGGGTCTCACTGAGTTGCTTAGCACCTTGCGTTTCCTGAGGTTGGCTTTGAACTCGCGATTCTCCTGTCTCAACCTCCCTAAGTGCTGGGATGACAGGCTTGCGCCATCGCACCCGGCTCTGAAATATATATTAAATTCTTGTTTTGATCAATTCTCCAGGAAATTCTGTAAATTTTGGAGTCAGATATGTTTAGGTTACATCATTAGAAGCATACATAATACATATATTTTTTTGTGGTGATACTAGGGATTGAACCCAGGACTTCACACATGCTAGGCAAGTGCTCTACCCCTGAGCTATACCCTATCCCTTTATTTTCAGACAGGCTCTAAATTGACCACGCTGGCCTTAAATTTGCAATCCTCCTGCCTTAGCCTGAGATTACAGGCCTTTACCATCATGCCCAGCCCTCATAGGTTCATTAAACGAATTTCCTATAGATGGACATATGCATTATTTCCGCTCTTGCAATGAGCATGATAATACATGTGCTAGTGTGCGTGTGTGTGTGTGCTTAGGGTTCTGGGGATTGAATTTAGGGGCACTCAACCACTGAGCCACATCGCCAGCCGTATTTTGTATTTTATTTAGACACAGGGTCTCATGGAGTTGCTTAGCATCTCCCTTTTGCTGAGGCTGGCTTTCGACTCACGATCCTCCTTTCTCAGCCTCCTGAGCCACTGGGATTATAGGTGTGCACCATCGCGCTTGGCTATATGCTGTTTTTACGTGTGCATGCATATCTGTAGCATAAACTCAGAAGTGAAGTTGCTGCATCAGAGACCATGTATTTGTAATTCTCATATATACCGGAGTACCTTCCATGGGGGCTATACTTTTTGGGGGGTTGTGCTGAGGATTGAACTCAGTGGAACTCTACGACTGAGCTATATCACTAGCCCTTTTTATTTTTTATTTTAAGACAGTGTCTCACTAAGTTGAACTTTTTTTTTTTTTTTTTTTTTTTTTTTTGGTACCAGGGATTGAACTCGACCATGGAGCCACATCCCCAGCCCTATTTTGTGTTTATGTAGAGACAGGGTCTCACTGAGTTGCTTAGTGCCTCGCTGTTGCTGAGGCTGGCTTTGAACTTGTGATTCTCCTGTCTCAGCCTCCCTAAGTGCTAGGATTACAGGTGTGGACCACAATGCCCGGCTCTACGTTGAATTTTCTTTTATTTTTTAATTTTTAATTTTTTTTGTAGGTGGACACAATATCTTTATTTTATTTATTTATTTTATGTGGTGCTGAGGATCGAACCCAGGGCCTCACGCATGCGAGGCAAGTGCTCTACCACTGAGCCACAATCCCAGCCCCTCTAAATTGAATTTTCAATTCCTCTGCCTCAGCTTCCCACATAGGCAGGCACCACTGTGTCCAGCGGTTGGACAACTTTTATTTTTATTTATTTTTGGGAGTGCTGGGGGTAGAACCCAGGGCCTCATGCATCCTAACCGTGAGCTCTACCACTGAGCTACCCCCCCAGCCTGTTGTACTAATTTACACTTCCCACATCAAGATGTAAAAATGCTGTCTATTTGCAGCTTTGCCCATATAGTGTTAGTCTGGTTCTGGTTTTTTCACCCTTTCTCATCTGCCAGCTATGGGATGGTGGCCTGGTACCTGGGGTAGTTGTAACTTGCCTTTCTGCCATTTTAGTGAAGTTGAACAACCCTCCTGAGCCTATGAGCTCTAACTGTACCTCCCATCCTTGCCCATTTCCCAGCCCCCATCACTAGGCTTCTTGGTCTTGATTTCTGGGAGCCCTTCCCTCTGTCCCTTAGTCTGACACCCGCTCCGCAGGTGGAATGGAAGAAGTCACAAACATGTTTTCAGAGACAGCCTTGGGTTCAAGGCCTGACCGTTAATTCCTCACTGTGGCAGCTGGATCACAGACCCACCCACCTTCCTGAGCCTCAGTTTCCCCATGTGTAAAACATAAGGGCAGGAGTCCCACTGGCGGGATGAGGGTGATGGTGACCTCCTGCTTCCCGCTGCAGGGACGTAGCAGCAGCACCAAAGCCAAGAAACCGCCCGGGGAGAGTGACTTCGATACCATCAAGCTCATAAGCAACGGTGCCTACGGGTGAGCCACCCGGGGCTCTGGCGGGGGAAGGGTGGCGGAGGCCGGGTGTCTCGGAGGTGACGGCCGGTCCTCGCTCTCTCCCCCTGCAGGGCTGTCTACCTGGTGCGGCACCGCGACACGCGGCAGCGCTTCGCCATGAAGAAGATCAACAAGCAGAACCTGATCCTGCGCAACCAGATCCAGCAGGCCTTCGTGGAGCGCGACATCCTCACCTTCGCGGAGAACCCCTTTGTGGTCGGCATGTTCTGCTCCTTCGAGACCCGGCGCCACCTGTGCATGGTCATGGAATACGTGGAAGGTGTGGCTGCCTGAGGGGCTGCTGGGCTCTCCAGGGCTGCCCAGTGGGTCGGGGCTGCCAGGGGTCGCGTGACCCACGGTCACCATACTGCTGTCCGCCTGTATGTTTTTCCACCCATCAATCCATCTGGCCAATGACCCATCCATTCATTACCTTTATTTATTTGCCTAATCATCTATTGGTTTATCAATACACTTTTTATTTCATCAATATTGATACAGCCTGTCCTTTAACCCATTCATCCATTCTTCCATCTAGTTATTTGCATATCCATTTTTCTACCCGTACATCCATGCACCTATTTGTGAATCCAGCTCCCTACTCATCCATATCTATGCAAGGATTTGTTTATTTATTTGAGATAGGGTCTCACTGTGTTGCCCAGGAACTCCTGGGCTCAAATTATTCTCCTGCCTTAGGCTCCTGAGTAGCTGGGACCACAGGTGTGTGCCATCATGGCTGGCCTTCATGCATTCATTTATTCCATGACCCATCTGTTTATCACTCCTAATTTTGTTTACTCATTCTACCTTCATTTAAATTGAGACTTTGCTTTTTTTTTTTTGTACTGGAGATTGAACTCAGGGGCCCTCCACCACTGAGCCACATCCCCAGCCCTATTTTGTGTTTTTTTTTTTTTTTTTAATATTTTTTTTTAGTTGTAGATGGACACAATATCTTTATTTATTTATTTATTTTTATGTGGTGCTGAGGATCAAACCCAGTGCCTCACGCATGCGAGGCAAGCGCTGTACCACTGAGCTACAATCTCAGCCCCCTATTTTGTGCTTTATGTAGAGACAGGGTCTCACTGAGTTGCTTAGCGCCTCGCCTTTGCTGAGGCTGCTTTTGAACTTGAGATTCTCCTGTCTCCTGTCTCCTCTCAAAATGCTGGGATTACAGGCTTGCGCCACCGCGCCCGGCTTCAACACATTATTAACTAAGGCCCATAGTGTAGCGTAGGCTTTATTCTGTATTTTATGCCTATTATTCACTCATCCGGTTTTTATATATCTATCCCTTCATTCATTCACTTATTTATCCACCACCTCACTCATCATCCATCAATCCATCTGTACCTGTATATATAAGTATTAAACCATCATCCATCTGTCAAGGTACTATCTATGTTTTTATTTATTCACCCAAATGTCCCCTCCAGCACCCATTATCTCTCCACACATTTATCATCTCTATTATATCTATCACTTATCTCTCTACTATTATCTGTCATCCTACTCTTATCAATTATCTATTATCCATCTATTATACCAATCATCTGATATCTCTCTATTATCCTGTTTATCCATTCTATCTAGCTAGTCAGCTTCCTCCATTCATCCACCATTAAGGGATCCACCAGTTCATCCATCAATCCATTTATCCATTCATCCAACCATCAATGTATGTATTATTTTTTTCACCTGTGTATTCATCCATTCACATGTATTCACCCCAGTAGAAATGCTTCCAGCCCTGGAACACACACATATTGTGCTTATTAGGACAAATACACCATCTCATAGGGCCAAGCTATGCCACTTTCAAGCCTTAGTCTACCATCCAGTTACCCAACAAATGTCCTCATTGTCTCTCCCATGGCATAGGCTGTGCTAGGCACTGCTGGCACAGAGGGAGAACAGACACACACCTCTCCCTCATGGACCTTACATTCTGGCCACGGAGACAGACTATAAATAACCCAGTGGAAAAAAGTAGTTTCAGAGTAAGGACAATGGGAAGGACCATAAGGCTGGAGGAGGTGAGGGAGATATGGCTGGGCAGGGCTCTCTCTGGGGCCTGGATTATACCAGGAAATGTGACCTCTTAGTTCAAAAACTCTTAGGAGAATGTGTCTGGATGTGGAGGATCAGCGAGGAGGCCAATGGGGCCTAGAGGGGGAGGAGGGTACCCTGAGCTTGCAGGGCCTTGGCGCCTGGAATGACAACTGGATTTCATTCCAAAAGCAACAAGAAGCCACTGGAGGTCTTTAAGCAGAGTTGACATGGTCTGACTTATGTTGTAAGAACATCCATTTGGCTTCAGCCAGAAGCAGGGCATTCAGGGCAACAGCAGCTGCACTAGTCCAGGGTCATGGAGGAGGAGCTGGGGCAGCAGCTGGAAGTGATCTCTGGTGGGTTGAGCACCTGTAGGGGTGTGTGCTCAGGGCCCCCTGAACATGGCCCAGCCCAAAGTATCATTTAAAATCAACCCACCATAGTTCCCAGAAGATTTGTGTGTCAGAATTATTTGGAGTCAGGCATGGTGTTGCACTCCTGTAATCTCAGCAGCTCGGGAGGCTGAGGCAGGAGGACCACAAGTTCAAAGCCAGTCTCAGCAACTTAGTGAGGCACTAAGTAACTCATTGAGACCCTCTTTCTATATAAAATATAAAAAGGTTCTGGAGGTGTGACTCAGTGGTTAAGTGCCCCTGCGTTCAATCCCTGGTACAAAAAAAGAAAAACAAAAAGTATTAGTTTGGGTTGTAGCCAAATGCAGATTCCTGGACCTCACCTTCAGAGTCTCATTTGTCAGTGTCTGAAGCCCAGCTAAATCTAACTCAAGCAAAAATGACAAAGAAAAAAGGAGGAGGAGGAGGAAAATGTATTTGGCTCCTGTGACTTTTTGGGGGGGGAAAGGGGGCTCAAACTTGTGATTCTCCTGCCTCAGCCTCCCAAGTGGCTGGGATGACAGCATGTGCCACCACTCCTAGCTGGCTCATGTGATCTTCAAATCAGCAGCACCTTCTGCAGTGGCTGTATATACATTCTCTCACCATTCCAACAGGAATCTCTTCATTTCTTGGTTCTGCTCTCTTCACAGGCCTTGAGGCAGCAAGGTCGTCTGTGAGCAGATCTCAGACTACAGTTAGGAGTTTAGCGATCTTTGTGAAAAAAGAGCAAAAATTCTGAGGGTTACTGCCTGGAACAACCTGCATTACATGTTGACCCAGGTGATACACCTGGAGTAAACTCTAACTCTTGTAATAAAAAAGAGGAAGCTGGGCACAGTGACAACCAGCCTGTAATCCCAGCTACTCAGGAGGCTGAGGCTGGAGGATCACAAGGTCAAGATCTGCCTGGGCAACTTAGTGATACTCTGTCTCAAAGGTTAAAATAAGCCTGGCGTGGTGGCCCACGCCTATAATCTCAGAGGCTCAGGAGGATGGTGAGTTCAAAGCCAGCCTCAGCAACTGCAAGGCACTAAGCAACTCAGTGAGACCCTGTCTCTACATAAAACACAAAATAGGACTGGGGATGTGACTCAATGGTTGAGTGCTCCTGAGTTCAATCCCTGGTACGAGAACAAGTTGAAATAAAAAAGGCTGGAAATGTTCCTTGCTTTTCCTTACCTGCAAGGTGAGCGGGTTGGAACGAGGTCAATGCAATGGCACATGTCTAGTCCTCTGATCTGGGGCAGGGCGCCTCCTTTTCACCTGGATCTGTTCCCTGGCCCACAGGTGGCGACTGTGCCACTCTGCTGAAGAATATCGGGGCGCTTCCGGTGGAGATGGCCCGCATGTACTTCGCGGAGACCGTGCTGGCGCTCGAGTACTTGCACAACTACGGCATCGTACACCGCGACCTCAAGCCGGACAAGTGAGCTTTGACCTCGCCCAGCCCTTCCTCCCTGCCCCTTGGGAGGCTAAGGGTGAAGCCACCTCTGAGACCGCCATGTGTGTTTGCAGTCTCCTTATCACGTCCATGGGTCACATCAAGCTCACAGATTTCGGTCTCTCCAAAATGGGGCTCATGAGCCTCACTACCAACCTGTATGAAGGCCACATCGAGAAGGATGCCCGGGAGTTCCTGGACAAACAGGTGTGTGGCGGGCGTGGGGGTCACCTAGGGTGGAGTGACCCAGCAGGACCTCAGGGGCCCAGGGCCTGGTGGGGGGCACAGTTCTCCCTCGAGGCCACTCCTGTGGCCAGGGCGCGGGCTGACCGCCTGCCCCCAGGTGTGTGGGACCCCAGAGTACATCGCACCCGAGGTCATCCTGCGCCAGGGATACGGCAAGCCAGTGGACTGGTGGGCCATGGGGATCATTCTCTACGAGTTCCTGGTGGGCTGCGTGCCCTTCTTCGGGGACACACCGGAAGAGCTCTTTGGACAGGTCATCAGTGGTATGTGCCTCCTAAGCGGGCAGGTGGGGGCACAAGGAGATGAGTAGGACTGGGGCCCCACGGGCTCCCAAAGGATGGCTCAGGTCCACTTATCTTTGCAGATGACATTCTGTGGCCTGAGGGGGATGAGGCCCTGCCCACAGACGCTCAGCTCCTGATATCCAGTCTCCTGCAGACCAACCCCCTGGTCCGGCTTGGGGCAGGTAAGGGGTCTGCTGCGCAGGGGAGCTGAGGCCTGAGGGCCTGTTGAGGAACAGGACACCATAACCCAGGCCCTGCCTTACTATGGCCTTGGGGTGGAACACGGGGTGAAGGGCTGGTCTGGCCATCAGTCGCTGCTGGGATCCCTTGCTCCCAGGTGGTGCCTTTGAGGTGAAGCAACACAGTTTCTTTCGAGATCTGGACTGGACGGGGCTGCTGAGGCAGAAAGCTGAGTTCATCCCCCACCTGGAGTCCGAAGATGACACCAGCTACTTCGACAGTGAGTGGCAACAGGAGATGGGGCCTGGGTGGTCATGGGATCCCAAGACAGGACCTTAGAGTAAGGTCTGGGATGGAGCAGACACCTAGATAAAAAGGCTGACGTTGGAGCGGAACAGTGAAGGGGCGTGGCCTGTCGTGGGGCGGGGCTAATCCGAGAACTGTGGTTGCAGCGGGGTTGGAGCCTGGACAGGAGTGAATTCTAAGGTTGGGCTTGGGCCAGAGGATGGTGCTAGGGACCGAAAGGAGGGGGCGTGGGCCGGTCTGAGATAGTGCCAGGTGCAGAACGCTGTAGGTGGCATCTGGGGTGTGGCCTCTCGGGTGGGGTGGTGCCTGGCAGAATGGAGAAGAGACCCAGGATGGGGGCGAAGCCTGAACCTCTCAAGAACGTGGCAGAGCCGGGCGCGGTGACGCACGCCTGTAATCCCAGCACTTAGGGAGGCTGAGACAGGAGAATCGCGAGTTCAAAGCCAGCCTCAGCAACGGCAAGGCGCTAAGCAACTCAGTGAGACCCTGTCTCTACATAAAACACAAAATAGGGCTGGGGATGTGGCTCAGTGGTGAGTGACCCTGAGTTCAATCCCTGGTACTAAAACCAAAACAAAACAAAACGTGGCAGGGGTGTTTTCTCACCTGTAGACTCAGCAAGAACCGGGGTGGAACTCTGAGGAATGGACTGGTATCCACAGTTACCGCCCCATCCTTTCCCCAGCCCGCTCAGACAGGTACCACCACGTGAACTCCTATGACGAAGACGACACGACAGAGGAGGAGCCCGTAGAGATCCGCCAGTTCTCCTCCTGCTCCCCGCGCTTCAGCAAGGTGGGCCAACGCTGGGTTTGATGAAGGGGTGAGGGCGATACCAGCTGCAGGACTAGGGTTAAGGAAACAGGTGGAGGAGGGCCCGGAGGAGTCTTGGGGAGCAGGGCCCCAGGCTCCCAAGGCCTGAGAAGTTACTTGGCGGGTGGGAGTTAGTGGCGGAGCCTGGGGGAGTCAGATGAGGGCGCATGGGGGTTTGTTTATTGGCACTGAGTGACGTCTAAAGAGAACCAGGACAGAGGTGCGGATAAGGCTCACAGTGGGCAGAGTTAAGTCTGAAGCGAAGATGACAGCGTGGCGGGCAAAGCTGAGCAAGGCCTAGCGTTCAGGAGCAACTTGGGGAGCAGGCAAGGCCTCGCCTGGTTGAGGGTAGACATGAATTGGGTAGTGGCCTGGGTAGCTGTGGCTGGGCAGAAAGCAGATTGTTGAGGTCTTTGGCGGGGCCTACAACTAGGCAGGCCTGAACTTTGTGGGGCGGGCTTGAGTTGAAGAATTGTTGGATCATATATATATACGTGTGTGTGTGGTTTTTTTTTGTACCAGAGATTGAACTCAGGGGCACTCAACCACTGAGCCACATCCCCAGCCCTATTTTGTGTTTTATGTAGAGACAGGGTCTCACTGGGTTGCTTAGCGCCTCGCTGTTGCTGAGGCTGGCTGTGAACTCGTGATTCTCCTGTCTCAGCCTCCCAAAGTGCAGGGATTACAGGTGTGCGCCACTGCTCCAGGCTTCTAATATAATTTTTTTAGTTGTAGATGGATACAATATATTTTATTTATTTATTTTTTTATGTAAGGCTGAAAATCGAACCCAGTGCCTCACATGTGCTAGGCAAGCGCTTTACCACAGGGCCACAACCCCAGTCCCCAACTGTCAGATATGGAGGGAATTGGGCAGGGTGGGGCGATGGTTAGTTATTGTTGGAAACTGGGCGGGGGTGAGCCTGGGGAAAAGTGTGGTTGGGGCGGGTCTAGTGTCAGAATTGGCTTGTGAGCGATGGCAGACCCTCCACCACTTACTCACCTTGCAGGTGTATAGCAGTATGGAGCAGCTGTCGCAGCACGAGCCCAAGACCCCTGTAGCAGCCGCAGGGGGCAGCAAGAGGGAGCTAGGCGCCAAGGACGAGAAGGTGGCCGGCAAGCGGGAGGGGCTGGGCGGCCTGACCCTGCGTGAGAAGACCTGGAGAGGGGGCTCTCCGGAGATGTGAGCAGAGGTGTGGCTGGGTTTGGGGGCGGGGCATAGGGGCGTGTCTCCGCTGACCACGACCCCTCCGCGCAGCAAGCGCTTCTCGGCGTCTGAGGCCACTTTCCTGGAGGGGGAGGCCAGTCCCCCGTTGGGTGCGCGTCGCCGTTTCTCGGCACTGCTGGAGCCCAGCCGCTTCAGCGCGCCCCAAGAGGACGATGATGAGGCCCGGCTGCGCAGGCCTCCCCGGCCCGGCTCCGACCCCCCAGGCTCGCTGGATGCGCGGGCCGCCAAAGAGGCGGCTCAAGGGGAAGGCACTCCCAGCGCCGGGGACCCCGAGGCCAGTGAGTCCCCTCTCCTGCTGCTTTCCCCAACTTCCCGGTGGCGATATAGTGAACATTTAATGAGCCTGGTACTATTCACAATCCAGCCAGAAATGCTTATTAACATTAGGAACACCAGATGCTACGCTCAGACTGACGAGATTCCCTCGGAAACACAGGGCTTCTCTGTATCAGGAGCTGTGTTGAGTGCATATGTTACCTGCCCCGACTAAACTCACAATCCACCAGGGCAGAGAAGTGGGAAGAGCACTCCAGGCAGAGGGGAACAGCATGTGAGAGGTCCCTGGCCTTGGACTTATCTCTAAGCCACCTGTTCTGTGTTGCAGTTGAGCGCCCACGCCCAGGGGACCTATGCCCATCCTTGAAGGATGGGGACCCATCAGGCCCTAGGGCAACCAATGACCTGGTTCTACGCCGGGCACGGCACCAACAGCTATCAGGGGACCCCGCGGTAGAAAAGCGGCCTTCTCGAACAGGGGGCAAAGTCATCAAGTCAGCATCAGCCACGGCCTTGTCTGTCATGATTCCTGCAGGTGATGCGGGGTTCCACCCAGCAAGGGAGGGGCTACCCCCACTTGAGCCAGGACAGGCCAATGAGAATACTGCATTTTCCCTGTTCACAGTGATTGGCTCCAGGATGGACCAATGACAGTCAGCTCTAGGACTTTGACTAGGGGGGAGGCAGGAGCAGATACTGGGAGAGCTGTATCTAATTGGCCCTGACCTGTGACCATGGTTCTATGTCTGCAGTGGACCCGCATGGAAGCTCACCCCTTGCTAGTCCCATGTCACCACGGTCTCTTTCCTCCAACCCATCCTCACGGGACTCCTCACCCAGCCGAGACTACTCTCCGGCTGTCAGTGGCCTCCGCTCCCCCATCACCATCCAAAGATCAGGCAAAAAATATGGCTTCACGCTGCGTGCCATCCGCGTCTACATGGGTGACTCGGATGTCTACAGTGTCCACCACATTGTTTGGGTGAGCACTTATGGGTTAGATTTGTTTCCAAGAGTGAGGACTGGGGAGAGAGAAGCCCTCTGGGTAAGAATCCCCTGTGACTCCCTCTTTAACTTACCTCTCTAACCCTCAGTTTCTTCATCTGTAAAATGGGAAGAATACGACTATTTCATAAGGTGTTATGAAGACTATAGTGCATGCAGAGCCAGGTGTCTGGCACATAAGCTTATGGAGCTTTTCTTATTACTATTCCGGTTAATCCTACCCCTTTGGGATTCCTCATCCCCAGCATGTGGAGGAAGGCGGCCCAGCCCAGGAGGCGGGCCTCTGTGCCGGGGACCTCATCACCCACGTGAACGGGGAACCTGTGCATGGCATGGTGCATCCTGAGGTCGTGGAGCTGATCCTTAAGGTACGTGCAGAGTAGGGCCCACCCTGTGTGAAGGTGTGGGGAAGACCTGAGCCTTCTCCAGCAGATCATTCCTTCCCTATCTTCCCTAGAGCGGCAACAAGGTGGCGGTGACCACAACGCCCTTTGAAAATACCTCGATCCGCATCGGCCCTGCAAGGCGCAGCAGCTACAAGGCCAAAATGGCTCGGAGGAACAAGCGACCCTCTGCCAAGGAGGGCCAGGAGAGGTGGGCAGGGCCATAAACAGCCCAATCTTTGATCAGTGGGAGGACTAAGGCGGTGGGGCTCAGGTGAGGACAGGCAAAGGGAGGTGCATCGGGAGGTGGCTACAGCAAGGGGGACCAACAAGGTAAGAGGGGCTGGGAAAGTGGGGAACGCCAGGAAAGGAAGTTGTGCCAGGTTGGGTGAGAGGCATGTGAGAGTGTCTTGGGCAGGTGTGCTGCAGATGTGGAGGAGAGAGAGCACCACCAGAGAAGTGGCCGTGTGTCCAGGAGATGGCCCTGCTCTGTTGGATGTGTTTAGAAAGAGGCTGGGTTAAGAGATTTCTATCAGGAGCGAGCATACCCGGCAAGACCCAGCCACCTGAATACAGTTAAGCTTGGCTAAATGACAGGAGTCATTCTAATAAATACTCCCGTGGAGGATTGCGTTGTTGTGTGACCATCCGCGAATGTACTTACACAACAAGACAGCTACCACACTAGGCGATACAGTCTCCAGGGACTATCGTGGTATATGTGGTTTTTCCCTGGTCTTATGGAGGGCATGACTATGATTTCTTTATAGATTGAAGAATCGAAGGGCTGGGGATTTGACTCAGTGGTAGAGCACTTGCCCACTCTGTGCAAGACCCTGGGTTCCAGTCCCAGCACTACAAATACACACAAAGATTGAAGGAACTAGGAGAGGTGGGTGGGGACAGAAGCGGTGGTTTTTGTTTTTCTGTGGTATTGGAGATCGAATCCAGGGCCTCATATGCTAGGCAAGCGCTCGTTCTACCACTGAGCTATGCCTTGCGACCCCAGAATACTCTTTTGATCAATGGATTTGGCCTCGACTCCAAAGGGAGCATTTGAGTGAATGAGAGGAGCCAAACTAGGCTGCTTCAGGTGAATTAACCCTGATTGGTGGGTTGTAGCAGGAGAGGGCGGGGCCATGAATATGGGAGGGGCCAGAAGAGGTTGGTTTTGTTTGGATTGGTGTTTCTAGCTTGGAGTTGTTAGGAGTGGACAAAAACGAGAGGGCGTGATCTAAAATGGGCGTGACCGGGCAGGACTGAGACAGGGGAAATTCTGCCTTGAGTGCAGAGAAAGTACTAGAAAGCCAAGGGAGATTATAGCAGCTGCTCTGCAGCCCAGAAGTAGGAGGGGCCAAGACTCTGAAGTGTGATCTAGGGTAGGTGTTCCCCTCCCTGTCCCCCAGCAAGAAGCGCAGCTCCCTCTTTCGGAAGATCACCAAGCAGTCGAACCTGCTGCACACTAGCCGCTCGTTGTCATCGCTGAACCGCTCGCTGTCGTCCAGCGACAGTCTTCCCGGTTCGCCCACGCACGGGTTGCCAGCGCGCTCTCCTACGCACAGTTACCGCTCCACGCCTGACTCCGCCTACCTAGGTAAGTTTTGCACCTGCGTGCGGCGCGGGGGAGAGAGGCACTGGCTTATTAGTGGCAACTGGTGGCTTGGCTGGGAACCTGGCGGTGCTCACTGAGCGCTGCACTTCCTCTCGCACGCAGGCGCCTCATCCCAAAGCAGCTCGCCGGCCTCCAGCACACCCAACTCGCCAGCGTCGTCGGCCTCGCACCACATCCGGCCCAGCACCTTGCACGGCTTGTCCCCGAAGCTCCACCGCCAGTACCGCTCTGCGCGCTGCAAGTCAGCGGGAAACATCCCGTTGTCGCCACTGGCGCACACGCCGTCTCCCACGCAGGCGTCACCACCGCCACTGCCCGGCCACACAGTGGGCAGCTCGCATACCACGCAGAGCTTCCCAGCCAAACTGCACTCGTCGCCACCCGTCGTACGTCCGCGCCCCAAGAGTGCCGAGCCTCCCCGCTCGCCGCTCCTCAAGCGCGTGCAGTCGGCGGAGAAGCTGGGGGCCTCGCTGGGCGCCGACAAGAAGGGCGCGCTGCGCAAACACAGCCTTGAGGTGGGCCACCCGGATTTCCGCAAGGACTTCCACGGCGAGCTGGCGCTGCATAGCCTAGCAGAGTCCGACGGTGAGACGCCTCCCATCGAGGGTCCTGGCGCGACCCGTCAAGTCGCCGTCCGTCGCCTGGGCCGCCAGGAGTCGCCCCTGAGCCTGGGCGCGGACCCTTTGCTTCCCGAGGGTGCTCCCAGACCACCAATATCCAGCAAGGAGAAGGAGTCCCCTGGCGGGGCCGAAGCCTGCACTCCGCCCCGTGCTACAACCCCCGGGGGCCGGACCCTGGAGCGGGACCTGGGCTGCACGCGGCACCAGAGCGTGCAGACGGAAGATGGCGCGGGCGGGGTGGCAAGGGCGGTGGCCAAGGCAGCGCTGAGCCCTGTGCAGGAACACGAGACGGGCCGGCGAAGTAGCTCAGGAGAGGCAGGCACGCCTCTGGTGCCCATTGTGGTAGAGCCAGTGAGGCCAGGGGTCAAGGCAGAGGCGTCCCAGCCTCCAGGCACGGACTCCAAGGGCTTACAGGAACCCGCGTCCCAGGCGCCCTCTGCACCTGAGGCCCCAAGGGGCCGAGAGCGCTGGGTGCTGGAGGTGGTGGAGGAGCAGACCACGTTGAGCGGAACTCGCTCCAAGCCGGCTTCCCCCAAGCTCTCCCCAGACCCTCAGGCACCCACGCTAGCCCCAGCGAAGAATGCGCCCAGCAGTGCAGGGCCCCCAGCCCCACCCACTTCCTTCCTGGTCCCAAGCACCAAGCCTGAAGTAGGGCCCACTTCCCGGTGCCCTGTTGAAGCTGTGCCTCCAGCAGGCCCGACCAAAAAAGGGGCATCCAGCCCGGCACCCTCAGGCCCATAGCCAAGGAGGCCGATGGTCCTGTGCTGTACAGCCATCCTATACATAATGTACACATATAAATAAAGTGCGTCTGTGCTGTGTGAGCTCTCTGGGGCTCACCCTTTCTCCCTGGGCAAGGGGAGACACATGCCAGCCCCATGCCCCTGTGCTTGTTGGGGGGTGGAACCATGGAGAAGGAAGGTGAACTTTGAGTGTCACACTTAGGCACCAGTTTTATCCAGACCCTTAGGAAGAGAAAGGGGTGGGGCGTCGAGTCTGTGTCCCAAAGCCCCCTGAAGAAAATGTCAATAGTATTATCCAAATGATTTCCTTTTATTCAGCAATCCTGAGTGGCATGTGTTACAATTCCCCTTTTTTTTGGTACTGGAGATTGAACTTAGGGGCATTCAACCACTGAGCCACATCCCCAGCCCTATTTTGTGTTTTATGTAGAGACAGGGTCTCACTGAGTTGCTTAGCACCTCGCCGTTGCTGAGGCTGGCTTTGAACTCACGATTCTCCTGTCTCAGCCTCCCTAAGTGCTGGGATGACAGGCTTGAGCCACCGCGCCCAGCTACAATTCCCATTTTGCAGATTTGTAGACTAAGGCACATAATTTAGGTCACACAATTAGGAAGGGGCTAAACTGGGATTCAAACTCAAATCCAAACTGGTTTCTGAGCCTTAGTTCTTTGTTCTGCTGGGCTTCCTAACGCTGCTGTATTCCCTGCAGGGTTCCCATGCTTTCACCAGAGGCTGGAAGGCTTTCCAGAGGGCGGGTAACTGGGCACACAGTGTGCCCCCACCCCGATGTTCTTCTTGGAGATTTCTATTCATGTCACCCACGCAGGCCCAGGGCCCTTCTGGGGCCACACACCATTTGGAGTGGTCTTCTGTGGCACTGAAACTTGGTCCACTTGGCCCAGGGAAGCTTGTCTGGGTCACATCCAGAACCTGCTGGGGCCCTGAGCAGTTGGAGGGCAGGATGCCTCCCGAATTTGGCCAGAATTGGACCTGCAGGTTGGTGCCAAGGGCTGCTGCCAACCAGCCCGAATACAAGTCTGCAGAAAATAAAGAACATGGCTAGGGACAGGGTCCGTGCTAGAGATTCCCTAGGTTACTCCCTGTCTCTGGGCTCAACTATCAATTCTCTCTCTCTGTCTCTCTCTTTTTTTTTTTTTTTTTTTGGTACCGGGGATTGAACTCGGGGGCACTCCACCACTGAGCCACATCCCCAGCCCTATTTTGTGTTTTATGTAGAGGCAGGGTCTCACTGAGTTGCTTAGCACCTCGCCATTGCTGAGGCTGGCTTTGAACTCGCGATCCTCCTGTCTCGGCCTCCCTAAGTGCTGGGATTACAGGCTTGCGCCACTGCGCCCAGCTTCAACTATCAATTCTCATCAACTGCAAGAATGATATTAACATTAATAGCCTTTACCAAAAACTTCCTGTGCATCACTTCATTCACAACCATCCTTTTTTTTTTTTGGTACCTGGGATTGAACTCGGGGGCACTCCACCACTGAGCCACATCCCCAGCCCTATTTTGTGTTTTATTTAGAGACAGAGTCTCACTGTTGAGGTCAAGAAACACGATCAGCCGGGCGCGGTGGCTCAAGCGTGTAATCCCAGCACTTAGGGAGGCTGAGACAGGAGAATCGCGAGTTCAAAGCCAGCCTCAGCAATGGCAAGGCGCTAAGCAACTCAGTGAAACCCTGTCTCTACATAAAACACAAAATAGGGCTGGGGATGTGGCTCAGTGGTCGAGTACCCCTGAG
>PVHX01015091.1:0-10672 GCA_004024805.1 Geosciurus inauris | reverse complement strand
GACAAGAAAACAGGCTCAGATGAAATCACACATCGCAGCCAGAAATCAAAATTTGAATCCTGATAGTTGTTTATATCTCATGTGATTATGGCTACCAAAGAAACTGGACCTCTAACCCTGGCTTGCTCCAATCCCTGGCTATACCAGATATCCCCTCCACAAAGAACACACCACGCGTCAGCAGGGCTTACCATCTCCAAACTTTCCAGATTTGGCAAAGCTCTGGAAAGCAGTCCCTGCTTGTGTAGTGAGCGTTACACTGCTGTTCCAGGGTTCATGATGAACATGGTAGCCCTTGACCACTTCCTCCAGGAGACGGAATTTCTGGGCAAAGACACCATCCAGCTTGTAGTCATAGACCAGGGGGAAGGTGTAGGTCAGTTGCCTGCCTGGAAGACAAGGAAGAAGAGAATGTGAGGTTGATCATTCCAAATTTTTTTTTGCGGGAATTTAGACTTACTTACCTTGCTGACTCTACTTACCAATCATTAAGAACTCAGTAAGGGGGAAAGACACACAGAGTAGGATCTGCCCTTTAGGTCTGGCATTAGGAGGCCAGCTGTATGCACCAGAGGAGGCAAGTGGAGGGAAACGTGGCACACTGTGGACCAGCCAAAAGCCCCCTTCTTGATCCAGGAGCAGGACACCTGAACCAGAGGAGACCGATCAGAGGACTGCTCAGACACAGTATTCCCTCTCAAGCAAGATTATTTGCATTTTGCATGGGGTCTTGGAGACGGTGAAGTAGAGGACAGATACCAGGGTTTGATAGAGTATGTCCAGATCCTCCATGAGGTCAAAAGTCAGCTTGGGAGGCCGGGCGCAGTGGCTGAAGCCTGTAATCCCAGCACTTAGGGAGGCTGAGACAGGAGAATCGCGAGTTCAAAGCCAGCCTCAGCAATGGCGAGGCACTAAGCAACTCAGTGAGACCCTGTCTCTACATAAAACACAAAATAGGGCTGGGGATGTGGCCCAGTGATCGAGTACCCCTGAGTTCAATCCCCAGTACCAAAAAAAAAAAAAAAAAAAAAAAAAAAATCAGCTTGGGAGAAATGTATAAGGAAACAAGAGTCCCTCCTTAGCCCCCAATCCAGGCCTCACCCTTCGTATGCCCACGGCTGGAAGAGTCCTCAACCCTGCTGGATTTAGGCGGCTGGTCATTGTAGAGCACGAAGGCCAGCTGGGATGGGGGTTGGGAGGAAATAGGAGTAGCATGAAGGTGAAAGTTCCACCCAGGCGGGGCCCATCCTGGGTTCCCACACCAAATTCGGAAGGCATCCTTTCACCTGGCTAGTGTTGCTATACAGCGGCAGCAGGCTGCGGCCCAGGGCCCCTGCGGAGCTGTTGATCAACCCCGCGCCGTCGCGCCAACCCCCTGAGTTCTCGTCCATGTATTTGTACCGCAATCCCTTCCATACCGCATCCCTCGGATGGCTCTGGGCTGGCAGCTTGTAGACTACGAACCTGGAGGTTGGGGAATGCACAGAAAAAGAGAAGGGGGAGATAAAAAGCTCCACACTTCATGGAATAGCCTAGCAATCTTGGAGGCTCCCAGCGCTCTCCTTGCCCCCTCCCAGCCCTGGTCGTCGTCTGGGGCTCACCAGTCCACAGGCTGCCCCGTGTCCCCATAGCAGCTCAGGGCCCCAGCAGGGACCCACAGCAGAGCGGCCAGCAGCAGCCGATTCAACGCTGCCATGTGGCTGGAATTGAGGAATCTGTGTTGAGAAAGTGGGGAGCCGGGTCACAAGGTCCTTGAGGCCCTTACTTCCCCAAAACTGGGTGGAAACATCACGAGGGTGGAGTTTCCGCCTCTGAGACAAGACGCAGTGATTTGGAAAGGCAGTCTTTGGTCCCCTCAAAGGGCGGGGCTTCCCTTCAGGCGGCGCCTTCCCGCAGGCCCGCGCTGGACCCAGCAGCGCGGACTCTATCCTGGATAGACTCCACCTATGGCCACGCCCCCTAGGGCCGGGCGGTCCCATGCCGGCCTCTGATTGGGTCTTTTCCAGTCCCGCCCCCGTTTCTCTCGGGGCGGGTAATCCCAGGCTACTGTTCTTTTGGAACCCTCTCCAGCCTCGCTGTCTGAATCAGGCACAAGTTTGGAATCCACCCCCCCCCCCCCGCCCCCCCTTCCTGTCTTGTAAACTAGACCCAGCTCTTGTCACCTGTTTTCTTGAGGGGAACTGGTACTCCGCACCCCCCCCCCGTTTTCACTCTGTTTGTTTCCCCTTAAACTAGCCTAAGAGACACCTTGGATTGTGACAAGGTCTTGGGGCCCGTCTGAGGACTCTTAAATGGAAGGACACAGTCGTTGTGAATGTCCCCAGAGCTCAAGACAGGATACAGGACGATGCCTGGTCTAGGAAGGGGAAAGGGATGGCAAAGCCCCGCAGTGCCCAGAGGGCAGGGGTCGTCAGCAGTGAGGGGATATCGAGGATTAGATGAGGGTGTGTACCCTCCACCCCCATATCACCTCAGGTGGTACAGCTTCCTTCCAACTTCCAACTCTCAAAATCCAGTCAGGTCAACAAGGAAGCTTTATATAGGAGGGGCATTTTTATAGGACCCATAACCATTCACAATTGGTGTGGAGCTTCAGGAGAACTGGCATGAAGCTCCCTTGCAGACCCTGGGTCTCTGGGAAACCTCACACCACCCCACATCCCGTTGTCCAGGGCTTCCTGCAAGCTGGTCTCAGGGTCCACTTGAGTACATTTATTTGATGGTCTGTTGCGCTGGGTCTGTGTGACTGTTAGGTATTTCTGTGTGTCTCCCTGTGGTTGGAGACTCCCTAGGTTTGTCTGTGTCCGTTTTCGATCTTTCTGTGTATTTGTGGAGCCTTGAGTCCAAACAAGGGTCCTCTCTCCTTGGGAAAACAACCCTGCATGGATCCACTTTTGTTACATTCCCCAGTTCCTGGCAGGATCCAAGTACCAGGGCAGGGCTTATAGGTGGCGCTTCATGTGCAAAGCCAGGTGGTCGGAGCGTGAAAAAGCACGGGGGCAGTATTGGCAGCGGAAGGGACGCTGTCCTGTGTGCTTCCGGTAGTGGCGGGTCAGTTCGTCAGAGCGTGCAAACTTCCAACCACAGCCATCCCATGAGCAGGCATATGGCTTCTCTCCTAAGGAGTGAGGAAGCTGTTGAGTGCCATTGTCTGACTCACACTGTCCCTGGGTCCTCTACATCTGATCATACCCCTTTGCTCAGCCTGGGTCAGGACTAGGGTGAGGCAAGTGAGGTATTTAGGGTGTAATACTAAAGGAGCCACTCATTCTCAGGGGCCTGCAGGTATATGCATTCAGGTCCTACCCTCTGTGACCCTGACCCTTCTTTCTCCTCTATACTTCCAACTGGCTCACGCTCTCTCTCATTTCCTGGGCCCACTTCCTATGCTGTAACACCCTGTTCTAGTACAGCCCCAACACCGTCCATCGGTCCTGCCTCCAGTAGTCCAGCCCCTTTCTTGCAGCAGGGAGCCCTTAGCGGCTGTCCAACCTTGCCCCTGACCTTTCTGAACCCTGAAATTCACCTCGGCGTTCCAGGCCGTCTCCAGTGGTTATGATCTCCCCACTGCGCTTGCTGGACAGGTCTGTACACTTGGCCCCACCCCTGTCTTACGCTCCTGGGACCTGACTTTTTTTGTTGTTGTTAGTTTGTTTTTGTTGTTGTTGGCGGTGCTGGGGATTGTACCCAGGGCCTTAAGCATTCCAGACAAGCGTTCTATCACTGAATCACATTCCCAGTCTCTGATTTCTCTTTCTATGCCCTTGTCTCCCAGCTTTCCCCTCTTCCGCTCTAGACCTGCTTGGATGTCTGGGCCCTTTCCTCAGTGAGTCGACCCTGAAACTGATTATACCCTGATGTCTTATCCTGCTGGGTCCCAGCCAGGCCCCCTATGCGTCTGGTGCTGCCCCTACACTAAGCAAACACATGCCTGGGAACACTAGTGGCCTCAGAGGCTCCAGCATTCCAAGACTGAACGTCCCCACAATCCCTCCTCTAGCTCCGCCCCCCACACCACTCGTCCGGATTTCTGCCCCTCCTTCCAGTCCTGGCTCAGCTCTTACGAGTCGGCCCCCAGTATCGAAACGCTCCCCCAATTTTCTGGGTCCTTTCTCTGCCCCATGCGCCTCCAGCGTGGGTGCTCTGCTCTCTAGTTCTGCCGGGGAAGTTCCAGGCTCCTCCCTGCTCACTCTGCCCCGCCCCTTGCTGTCAATCTGCTTTTAGCCCTGCCTCTGCTGTCATAAACCCGCCCTCTGGCCAGTACTTTGTCTTTAGCCACTCCTCTTGTTCTTAGTTTCCAGCTCGGCCTCGGAGCTCTGCTCCGGGGTTCCGTTCTAACCCCGCCCCGCGCCCGGGCCCCGCCCCCTTACCCGTGTGCGTGCGCAGATGCGCCTTCAGGTGGGAGCTCTTGGTGTAGCTCTTGCCGCAGCCCGGGTGCACGCACGTGTGCACAGCCTGCCTCTTGCTCGTCCACAGGCGCCGACTGCGCTTGGGTGGAGCGACATCTGTAGTTACTTCTGGGTCTCCTGCGGGCCCCCCGAGTCCCGTGCCCACCGTCCCGGGTCGCAGACAATTCAGATAGGATGGGGTCGCGGTGGGGCCAGGCGAAGGCGCCGGGAGCCCGCGGAAGAACTGGAAGTGCCCTTGGTACTGCGGCGCTGGGTACTGCGCGGTATACCCCGATAGCAGCCCGTAGGGGGCGCCCGGAGCCGCGGGCACTGGAAACCCGGTTCGCGGGAAGTAGCTACCCGAGGAGCCCGCACCTGACCCTGGGTATACCGGCTGCAGCGGCAGTGCCTTGGGCTCAAGGGCCGGGGCCAGGGATGGTGCCACGAAGGGGCTGGGGGCCGTAGACCCCGGGGCAGGGCGCACCCAACCTGCCTGCTCCTCGGAACCCAAGAGCCCAGCGGAAAACTCCGGGCCGCCGGCATACGGGCCCAGAGTCTCAGGCAGCGGTGCGAATTGCGCCCCGGGGCTCTCACTGCACGTCAGAGCACAGGTCCGGGGCTCACCGCCCGGCTCCAGACCCGGAAAGTTGGTGAGCAAAAGACCCAGGTCCCAGTCGGCGGCCGTGTCCTTCTCATTGTCCTCATTTTCCCTAGGCTGGTCTTCCGACTCCAGGCTCACGTAAAGGGGCGGCCCCGTGTGGTCCGGGGGACCCGGACCCATGTCCTGTGCCTCCTCGGAACGCCACCACTGCGGGAGGGAGCGCACAGCTTGAGACTTGGGCAGACACCGAGGTACTGTACCCAGGGGACAGTGGCTGGTCAGAGCTTCGGAAAAGGGGTCTCGTTTGACTGTCATACCCCAAACTACTCGCCTAACCCTCCTTCAGCTCCAAAGACAGAGGTCCATTAGGGCTGTCTGGAGACAGAAGATAAGCCTTCCATTATCTGCAGCCATATTCAGGATGGGGGAAGGGGTGGTAGAGCTGGGGATCGAAGGCTGAGTGGGGGAAAACCAGCCTGGACTCAGTTTCCCCCCAGACCCTCCCTCTCCTTCCCCATCTCCCAACCAGATTAAGCCCCAAAGCCTGGAAAAACCCCAGATAGCTTTACCATTTCCAATTGATATCTGGGACATTGCTCTTCTAAGCCTAAACACATACGGGGTTCAGCTCAGACCTGTTTTCCATTTCAGAAACAGGGCCCCATCCCGAACCTCAGAAACCCCTAGACCTGAATGGAGAATACCAAGACAAAATGCAGACCTAACCCCCCAAACCTTGTGGACACAGCACTGACTTGTGAACAGCCCACCTGGATCCTGCCAGGCCCCACCTTAAGGAAGTCCTCCTGGGTGTCCGGGAAGGGCCCCAGAGTGGTCAGCGTGCTGATGGAGGGCAAGGCAGTCTCAGCTGTGGCCATGGCTGGCTGGTGCTCACCCTGCACCTCAGGCCTCCTCTCCCTTGGCTGCCTCGTGGGCTCTGAGGCTCTCTGGGCCCCTTGGAGGGCTCCTCTCTGCCCTCAGCTGATTGGCTGCAGCCCCTGATAAGGCACAGGCAAGGCAGGGGTCACTGTTTCTGGGGCACAGACCTCACCTCCTACTGTTTGGGGCTGGGCCTTAAAGACTGATTCTGTTTTCAAAGCCAAATCAGATGTCAGTGGTTGGGGGGTCCTGGGGTCAAGGGGTTCAGGTGCTGGGTTAAGAGGCACTGAGTTCTCAAAAAGGGGGAAGCTTGGAGGCCTGCTCTCAGTTTACCTCTCTGGAGAAAGGGTAAGTGACAGAGTGAATATTCTGGGAAGGGGCTGTGGGACCCCCCTGTTCCCCAAGTGGGACTCTGTAGCCTTGCCCCTCCTCAATAAACAGCAGCAACCGTGCTGATGGCGGGACTTGGCACGAACTCTGCCAGGCATTATCAGACACACCAGATGCTGGAGGTTGCTATCAGGTGGGGGCCCAGAACACCCAGAGCTGTGTCCCCAGTGAGTGGGAGGGCTGGGGGTTGGGTCTGCAAACTAGCTTGGTTTTAAATCGACTGGGTTGTGAGTCCTCAGGGTCTGAACCTTGTGGTGGGAGGGAGCCCCTGCCAATCAGCCAACCATTGCCTACCACCAACCCTCAGTGGGTACTGCATGGAACTATGGAGAGGGGGAGGCTGATGCAGTTACAGCTGATGGGGGCAGGGTGTCTGCCTCTCCCATGAGGGATGGGAATGCTGGATCAAGCAGGAGACCCAAACCCTGGCTCTGGGCCTGGCTGCTGCTCCATGAATGAACCACGCTGAGGTTCTTCCCCGGGGAGCCTGGACAGGCACACAGCCACACACCACCAAAACAGTCCCTAGGTACACACAGCCATGCAATTAATTACATAGTGACACAAGTTCCTGGTCCCTTGGTCACACAGAAAGTGGGGTTTCTGTACATATACAGTCATCCTTCCATATCCACAGGGGATAGGTTCAGGACCCCCACAGATTTTAACATCCACAGGTGCTCAAGTCCCTTATACAAAATGGCACTGTTTGTATAGAATCTGCTTACAGCCTTTAAATACTTTGAATCATCTCCAGACTGATTATAATACATAATGCACCGTAAATGCTATATAAACAGTTGTTGATACTGTATTGCTTAGCACAATATTACTGTATTACTGCGCAATATTACACACACACAATCCTGAGATGCAGAATTCATAATGACAGACAGGTGCTGAAAAAATCCCACTTACACAATCCCACTGATACAGTTTGGTCATAACCAAGTAGACTCATGGAGATTCCTGGATATGTTGTTATTATAATTATTGAGGTTGTACAACCCCCCAAAACAGAGGTGTCCTCAAACATAAAAACATAAAACATGGCTGCACACAACTGTTCACAAACACAATGATGGAGTCATGCACTCAGCCACACATCATAAAGTCACAGACACCCTCCCGCAAACCTACATTTGACATAGTCACACTACCTGCCCAACTCACAATATGTAGCCACAAAATTACAGTTACCATTGCCCAACCACAGGGGGCGCACGTAGTCAAGCACAGGTACAGGGACGTGGAATCAAGCATCCTAATAGGGCACACAGCTTCACCTAGACATGGACATGTCACCACAGGCCAGTCACAGTGTGCCATAAACACATCACACAAAAAAGACAAAAAAAAAAGGTCGGGCGCGGTGGCTCACGCCTGTAATCCCAGCACTTAGGGAGGCTGAGACAGGAGAATCACGAGTTCAAAGCCAGCCTCAGCAATGGCAAGGCGCTAAGCAACTCAGCAAGACCCTGTCTCTACATAAAACACAAAATAGGGCTGGGGATGTGGCTCAGTGGTCGAGTGCCCCTGAGTTCAACCCTGGTACCAAAAAAAAAAAAAAACCCAAAACAAAAATTACATACTCTGGAGATAGAAGAGAAAGGCAAAAAGCAGGGTAAAAGCCAACTTGGTACAACTACTGGGAATGGCTGTCATTTTAAAAAATGGAAAATAACCAGGCATAGTGGTGCACACCTGTAGTCCCAGGTACTTGGAGGCTGAAGTAGGATCACTAGAGTCCAAGAGTTCAAGACCAGCCTGGGCAACACAGCAAGATGCCATCTCAAAAATAAAACATAATCGGGCTGGAGGTGCAGCTCAGAGGTAGAGTGCATGCAGAGCACACACAGGGCCCTGGGTTTAATCTCCAGCACTGTGAACTAGATAATTAAGAGAAGTATAAAAACAAAATGGAAGTGTTGGTAGGGACGGGGAGAAATCAGAACTGCTGGAAACTACACTGTTGTGGGACAGCCACTAGGGACAACAGGTGTTGTTTGTTTTATTTTTTTTTCTGCTTATTTTGTTTTGCGGTATTAGGATTGAACCCAGGGCCCCACAACACTGAACTACATCCCCAGCCCTTTTTATTTTTTGAGATAGTCTTGCTAAGTTGTTGAGGCTGGCCTTCATGAACTTGACATGCTCCTGCCTCAGCCTCCCACGTAGCTAGGATTACAGGTGTGTGCCACCTCACCTAGCTGGAAAAGTTTGATGGTTCCTCAAAAAGTTAAAAATGACCCAGGCAGCCAAATTACAGGCCTGTGCTAATGTACACACCTGCTGAATTTCACACTTTAAAATGGTTAATGTGATGTGTATTTCATCTCAGTGAAACTAACTGGAACTGGTGTGGTTTTCTGGGGAGGAAGGCAAAGTTTCTCTTGGGGAGAGATCTCTGTTTCAGATAAGGCACTACACAGACATGTTTGGCTCTTTGAGGTGAGGCAAGAAGATAAGGGTCTAGGGGATGGGTGACATCTGGCTGGAAGACTAAGCCCCTGGGAGTGTGTGCCAGGAGGAATGATGGATTTCCCAGGGCAGCAAGGTTTGAACTTCAACTTGGATTTCCTGCATGTATGTTGTCATTGCCTGTAAGGAGCATCAGAGAACTCCAACACCCATACCAGCTCCAGGGCAGGAGGCTGGTGGAAAGGAGAGAAGCCACTAGCTACAGGAGGAGGGAGGTGACCAGGAGACCTGTGTGGAATCCCAGGCATTTCAGGGTACTGAAGGGTTTCCTGCTGTGTGAGCAGAAGGACTGGGACCATTTTATTTGGATCTTAAAGGTGAGAAGGGCCCAGAAGGTGAGAGGATCCAGGGGCACCTAGGCTCCAGACAGTTGGGGACAGTCATGCCAATGATCACATTCAGACACAATCCCATACTAAGTCAGAGAGGATGTGAAAAGCAGGGTACACCAAATAACATCACTCTCTAGATCCTAGATTGTCACTGTGGATGGCAAGGGGCCTGGTCTGGTGATCAGACCCACTGTGACACTGAGCAAGGCCCTCCTGCTTTCTGCGCTTCCTCCAGATGGTAAACAGGCAAGTCACAATAGATGCGTAACTGGGAGACAGAGAGACATGGTCAAGCACTCAGTTCCCAGATTCAAGTGCATGACATACAAATGCTCATAAAAGAGAGCTAAGCGAGTGCAGCTGTTCACGTAGGAACAGATGTAGCACACCTGGGCACATAACCACACACAGCTGCACACAGATCGAATCACACAGATACAGACAAATACACAACCACAGACTAATACACAAGTAACAGTCATATGATCACAAAAATAAGGGCAGGGGTGTTGCTCAGTGGTAGAGCAAGTATTTAACATGTATGAGGCCATGGGTTCATACATTTGAGCACCAAACAAAACCCCAAAGATAACAGTCATACCTGAAAAGAAAACCACAGAGTCCTATACACAGTACCACATACACAATCACCCAGAATATCACTGCAAAAGCTTACAACTATATAGACAAGAAACTACAAAGACATTCAGCCACACTGACAGACACAGTCACAGAGAGTTTACACAGGCACATAACCCCCGGTCAACAGAGACATAAAAACACCCAGACATGACACAGTTTTGTTTTGTTTTGTTTTGTTTTGGTACTGGGGATTGAACTCAGGGGTATTTGACCACTGAGCCCCATCCCCAGCCCTATTTTGTTTAGAGGCAGGGTCTCACTAAGTTGCTTAGTACCTTGCCATTGCTGAGGCTGGCTTTGAACTTATGATTCTCCTGTTTCAGCCTCCCAAAGTGCTGGGATTACAGGTGTGCACCACCGTGCCTGCCTGACACAAGCATTCTTTTTTTTAAATATATTTTTTAGCTACAGATGGACACAATATCTTTATTTTATTTATTTATTTATTTATATGTGGTGCTGAGGATTGAACCCGGTGACTCACGCATGCAAGGCAAGCACTCTACCACTGAGCTACAGCCCCAGCCCCAGATACAAGCATTCTTGCAATCACTCTGACATAATCATATACAGATTCTAGTCATCTCAGAATCACATGTCCACAGGCCAGGCACAGTAACTAAGGAGGCTGAGATGGGAAGATTGCAAGTTCAAGGCCAGCTTCAGCAATTTAACAATACCCTAAGCAACTTAACGAGACTCTGTCTCAAAATTAAAAAATAAAAAGCTGGGTGCAGTGGCTCAAGCCTGTAATCCCAGCACTTAGGGAGGCTGAGACAGGAGAATCGCGAGTTCAAAGCCAGCCTCAGCAACGGCGAGGTGCTAAGCAACTCAGTGAGACCCTGTCTCTGCATAAAACACAAAATAGGGCTGGGGATGTGGCTCAGTGGTCGAGTGCCCCCGAGTTCAATCCTCAGTACCAAAAATTAAAAAAATACAAAATAAAAAAGGGCTGAGGA
>PVHX01015090.1:0-48040 GCA_004024805.1 Geosciurus inauris | reverse complement strand
GACCCAGACACGGGCGCGAGGGAGCTGGAGGGCCGAACTTGACAGCCTGCTGGGCGTCGGGAGAGGACAGCACTCAGGGCCCAGCCAGGGTGCTGAATCCAAAAGGTGAGCCTCTCTTTGAAGCTGGAACCCTGAAAACTCACTGTCAGCATGATCATGTATGTCCTGCAATCCCATACACTGTCCCCGCCACCCCCCCAGGGACAACTAGGCATGCTCTCTTTCTTGCAGCTGAGTGGAAAACAGACAAGAACTTGCCTCAGAGCGTGTTACGGATTGACTTGATACCCTGCAGCACGAAGCCCAGCAGGGTAAATGTGGCTTATCTAGAAATAGGGTCTGTGCAAGCCAGGCACGGTGGTGCACGCCTGTAATCCCAGCACTGTGGGAGGCTGAGACAGGAGAATCGCGAGTTCAAAGCCAGCCTCAGCAATGGTGAGGCGCTAAGCAACTCAGTGAGACCCTGTCTCTACATAAAACACAAAATAGGGCTGGGATGTGGCTCAGTGGTCAAGTGCCCCTGAGTTCAATCCCCAGTACCAAAAAAAGAAAGAAAGAAAGAAAGAAATAGTCTGTGCAGATGCAGTTGTGTTAAGATGGGTGGCCCTACTGTAGTGTGGCTCAGGTCCTGCAGAAAGCTGACCCTTGGACAGAGAGAGATGTGCACAGAGACACACCTGAAGACAGAAGGAGGTCTGTGCAAGACACAGCCCCTGGGCAGTACACACACAAGCCGAGGAACCCCAAAGATCACCAGCAGACCCCAGGTGCTGGGGAGAGCCTGGGGGCACCCTGGCCCTCCAGGAGGAGCCAGTCCTGCTGAAGCCTCGACCTTGGGTGTCCAGACTTTAGAGTTGTGGAGAGATAAATTGTTGTTTATGCCACCCAGTTTGTGGCACTCGGTCGCAGCAGCTATTGGGACAGTAATACAATGTGCAGCTCTAATTTGGCATTTAAGAAGGCTGCAGCCTGAATGTGCATTTTTGTGGGTCTGAAACCTGGAGCAGAGAATTTGAGGTCAGTTTCTGGGCTGTTGGAACTTACAGTGCCCAGAAAGAGGACATTCAAATCATCTCTGGAAGAATCCTCTTTCAATTGTAGCCTCAATCCACAGAGGGAGGCTGCCAAGGAGTACCCGTTCAGTGCCAGAAAGCACAGATCATACGAGGAAAAGATGCCCAGCACAGAGGAAGCAAAGCCACGGGCTGCAGAGTCGGATCCACGGAAACAGCTCAAAATATGTGTGTTGTAAAGAGCAAGAAGTTATTAAAAGGAAAAGAGAACAAAGCTAAGCCATTGGTGGAAGGGCCCAACAGCTTTCAGGACAGCAAAACAGAGTAGGACCTCTTGGGCAGGAGAGATACGGAGGGGCACCTCGATGTTACGTGGCGTGGCTCTAGAGCGGGTGGGGGCATGAAGGCCAAGGCTGGGGCTGGACCCGTCGTGGGCTTGTGTTCCAGAGAATGGCACTGCCACCCCCACCATGACTGGCCCTTGAGTGCATGCATGAGAAAGTGGCTTGCCAGAGGGCGAGGGACCGCTTGGGTCCAGGTGCTATTGGAAGCTGTGTAGGAATGGCCGCCGTCCATCCCCTGGGGCCTTGGAGCGCGGGGGAGCCAGAGCTGCTGCTGCTGCTGACAGAGCGGTTCTTGGTCCCATGGGAAGCTAAACTTTGGTGCCCTCCATCCATCTAAGAGAAGGGAAAGGTGTCCATGGGCGTTTGGTCCAGGCCACTCACAGTGAGCTCTCAGGGCCATTTTTCTTTCCAGACAGTTCTGCATCACAGACATTCACATCACAACACATGGGTTTAATCTCAGATTAGACACAACTAAAGAAAGAATTACTGAACGGGTACAGTGGTGCACACCTGTAACCCAGTGGCTCAGGAGGCTGAGGCAAGAGGATTCCAAGTTTGAGGCCAGCCTCAGCAACTTAGCAAGACTCTGTCTCAAAATAAAAAAGGCCAGAGATGTAGCTCCGTGGTAAAATACCCCTGGTTCAATCCCTGGTACCCGCCCCCCATAGTTACCGAACTAGAAAATAGTGCTGGTGAAATCACTGGCAGTGCAGATACAGGAGAGGAAGGTGAGGGGGTGTGACCTCCACACACCCGGGTCCAGCAGATGCCAGGCGAGGAAGCAGAGAGCACAAGGGCAGTGGGACTGGAAGACACTGGCTGTCCTCCAGAGCTATGGAAAGTCGCCAGCACAGAAATCCAAGAATTCCAAGGAGGGCAAATAAAAAGAAATGCAGGCTTTGTAGCCATCATCGTGAAGCTGCCGGGCACGGGAGGCAAAGTTCTCAGAGCTGCCGGAGAGACCAAAATGATTACTTTAAATAAACCAGTCCACAGGGACAGTTCAGCCAGCGGTAGCACCTGGAAGACAATGGAACTGCATCTTCCAAGGGTCAACCTAGGAGTTTAATACGGAGAAAAAAAAATTCAAAACCAAAGACAATATAAAGGCTGTTAGACAAATAAGCAAAAACTGGAAAATTCAACTCAATAAACAGTCACCAGAAGCAAGTATAGCTGTTGCCATCTGGTGAGGGCCAACCTACGGGTGGGTCAAAGGAAATGCCAACAGCAAACATTGAATGTTTTTTTGTTACCGGGGATTGAACTCAGGGGCACTCGACCCCTGAGCCATATCCCCAGCCCTATTTTGTGTTTTATTTGAGACAGGGTCTCCCTGAGTTGCTTAGCGCCTTGCTGTTGCTAAGGCTGGCTCTGAATGAGTTTTATCTGGTGGAACACAAGCAGATCCAGGCATATACCAACAATATCACAAACTTTGGGAGAGGTGATGTGCAGCATGGTGTTCTCGGGCCCACAAAACCCTTGGTTGTTTGGAGGTGGGGAAGGGTATTGACTTCAATGACTATTAGTTTGCTAGTGCTGTGCAATAGTCAACATTAAGAATTCCCACAGTGGATCCAGGGTCCAGGCCCACTCCAATAGATCCCAGTGCCAGAGTGGACCTGTGGGCTCAGGTTCTAAGACCACTCCTACAGGTCCAGGCTCCAGGCTGGCTATGTAGACTCAGGACCCAGGAGACTCAGACACCAGGTCCACCCCTGCCAGGCTGGTTCTTGCAGCCTCAGTACCAGGCTGTCCTCCACAAATTTAGCTTCTCTGAACCCAGGCCCACCCCTGTGGATCCTGGCATCAGGGTGGCTCCTGTGGACTCAGGACAAGGCTCAGGCCTGTGGAGCCAAGCAAAAGGCCCACCCAAGGCCAGGCCAGGCCCTGTGGACTCAGGCTCAAAGCTCACCCCAGGGAAAGTTTGGCCACCATGGACCCAGGGATCAGGCCAGCCCCACAGGCATTCCTCAGGTACCCCTTCCCACTGCAGACCCAGTCACCAGTGGAGCCAATCTCCAGATCCACCCCAGAACACTCAGCCTCCAGGTCCCCCTACTCAGTGACCTAAAGACTCCAGCAGTGTGCCTGTACACAGATCCTGCAGCTGGCCTGCCCAGAAACTCTGATAAGTGGACTGATGGACGGCTTTCCTTGCAGAAGCCAATCAGTGGAGACTCATAGAGGTTCCTGTTTCTTCAAATGCTCAAACACAAATGCAAGGCTGCGAAGGATCAGGGAGGCATGACACCCCCAAAAGAACAGTGACGGCCTAAGCAGTGGAGATCTATGAACTTCATGACAAAGAATTCAAAATAATCGTCTTGAAGAAGCTCAGTGACCCGCAAGAGAACACAGACAAGTTAATAGGAAAGGAGTATATACGTGAAGGAGAAGTGCAACAAAGGTGAAAGCTGTAAAAAAGGAACAATGCAAACCCTGGAGCTGAAGAACATGATGATCGAAATGAAAAGTTAAAGAGAGCTTCAACAGCAGACTGAACAGACGGAAGAAAGGATCGGCAAGCTGAAGCGGTTGTGTGAAGTTACCTGGTCAGAGGAACAAAAAGAAAAAACATGAAAGCATTAGGAAAGCCTTCAGGGTGAATGTAGCACCATGAAGCAAACCAGTGTGTGCATTCTGGGAATCCAGAAGGAGTCCATAGAGAGAAGCTTAGTTAAAGCAATAATGGCAGACAACGTCTCAAATCGAGTGGGAAATGGACATCCAGATCTCTAAAGTCGAGATAATCCCAATAGATTAAATGTATATAGAGTTCAAGTCAGCAAAACCCCAGAACTGGGTACATATCCAAAGGAAATGCCATCAGTATGACAAAGAGATCTCTGTATGCCCATTGTGAGATTGTTCATAATGGCCAAGACACGGAATCGGCCAGTAGTTGAATGGATGTATCACTCCTGAGCAAGAAGGCAATCCTGTCGTTTGAACAACTCAGATGAGCCTGGAGACCCTCTCAAGTGAAATAAGACAGATACAGAAAAACACCACATGGTCTCGCTTGTAGGTGGAATCCAAAACAGGTGAACTCAGACAAGCAGAGAGCGGATGAGTGGTGGCTGGTGGGACAGCAGAAATGGGGAGATGTCGGTCAGTGGGTATGAGTGAGCTCAGGGGAGCTAACGTACGTGACCGTGGTTAATGACAGGAATCCTGTACTTGGAATTTGCTGAGACAGTAGCTCTTAAATGTTCTCACCCCAAGGGACAAAGATACCTATGGGGGGTGATGGATGTGTGGCTTGGCTTGGCTTCACCACGCCTTTCTTGTACGAAACGTCAGATTGCATGCTGCTTTGCGATCATCAGTTACACCTCAATAAAACTGCAGAAGAGTCAGGGAGGACGGAAGGGGGGCAGCAAAGTGAAAGATCGTCTAGGAAGATGCTGCCCTCTGGCAGGCACGCAGGTCCTGCTGGCCATGACATAGGCGTCCATGAATTCCCAGCGACTCAAATCCTACCCACTGGCTAGGAATCAATAGCAGAAATTACGCAAGGAATCTCTGTACGTGTACAAAGAAATACACTTCCACATAATGAATAATCCCAAAAGAAGTTATAATGTAATTATAAAGTAGCTCAAATTTATTTTTAAATTTTAAATATGTTTAAATGATAGAAATCCTTCACATCAAGACGAGGAGTCCTGCTGGGCCGACTGGGCAGGTCCTGGTTGGCTTGCTGCTCCAGCTGCATGGGGGCGGGGGCCTTGCTTCCCGCCAGGTTGGAACAGAGCCTGAAACACAAGGCGCGTCTCCACTGAGCATGTTCAGATCAACCATTTACAATGCAATTTTTCCTAGCAGGAAGTTACACATTTATTAAATGTGCACACATTACAGGGTTTTCAAATGTCACTCTTCCAAGTGGCTCTGTCCCATGGCGGCTGGTTCTGCAGGGAGCGGTGGCGGGCAGCTAACAAGCCCGCTCTCCCTCTCATGACAAGATTTTACAGCATCTGGGTTGAACTCAGACTCCTCTCCTTCAGGGGAGAAGGAACATTTATTAACAACTTGGAACATTTATTTTCCTTAATGATTTGACTGCTTCTGGAAGAACAAAGCCCACTCAGCACCCAGGATCTGCGGAGGCTCTTTGCTCACCGGGGTCCTGTCTGCATCCAAGCCCTTGGGCCTGAGGCACATGGGTGTGATGAGACCACTCCAGCCTCAGTCCTCTGTAGGTCCTATGAAGGCAAGCCTGGGCGGGTTGGGGTGACCGTCAGCCAGCCAGAGGGTGATGGACAGCCCACCAGAGAAGATGGTTACTTCTCACTCCCCGAATGCTCTGGTGAGCCAGGCATAGGACCGTGCTCCATGGTGTCTCTGTACGACCTCCTGGGTGCCTGTTATGGGGCTTCCCCTGCAGGCCTTGAATTCACCTTCCAGCCAGCAGGAAGGAGAAGGCACTGGAAGAGAGACGGTCCCTCTCCTAGACACCTCTGGAAGTTTCACTCCGCACCTGCACCTCCCGCCCGCAACAGCTTGGTCATGGGGCCACACCTGGCTGCAGGGGAGGCTGGGGAGTGTGGTTCTGGGGATTGCTTCCATGGAAGGGAGCCTGGCTGGGGTGGGTGGTGAGCAGCAGCCCTTACCCAAAGACCAACCGGCCTCCTGGGGCTGCCTAGCCGAGAGAGGCAGGTGCGTCTTGGGGAAGGACAGCCTCAGTTCACGTGAAGAAGGCTCGGAACATTGCCCTAAAATGTCAGCGGTCCAGCGCCCTTTATTCCAAAAACTATTCGGCAGGGACCATCCCGGTTCATCCACACAGGCAGCCTGCACCTTATTCTGCTAGAATTCAACCATGAAGGGGAGAAAACCACTCAGGACAGTTTCTGCTTCACCTAACGCCGTGGCTCTTTGGCTGACGTGTGGCAGAGGAAAGCTCGCTGCCTCTCCTGAGCCTGGGTTCTTACTTGCCGTGCTTTTTCTGCGCCTCTTTGACGAGCCCGATCGTTGCCGTTCCTTGAGGCTGCGCCTGCCCTGGGGTGTGGCCTGGGGCTTGTCTGAGAGCTGGGACTGCCAGTTCAGTGAGAGAGCAGGTCTGACTCGCTGGGTCCCCTCCTGGTCCAGGGTGCTGCAAGGGTGTAGTGCACACACGTGGCCAGCAGGGGCAGTGCCTGGGCTGTGGCTCGGCCTCCTCAGGCCCCCAGTCACCCTGGGTGCTGCTGTTCCTGCCCTGGCTCCCCAGGAGGCCATTCCAGCCCTGGGGCCCAAAGACACTGCAAGTCCTCCCACCCTCTGTTCCTCCTGAAACCCCTTCCCAGCTGCCTCGCCACCATGAGGGGGGTCCTTTGGAGGCTCATCGCGCCCCGTGAGCAGGACTGATGGCAGGCCCTGCCTGGAAAGGCTAAGCACCCAGAGGCCAGTGGGAAGTGTAAGAGGGAACAGGGATGGGGTGAGGCCATGGCTAATGGGACCATGAGCCCCAGAGTGGCCCCCATGTCCTTGCTTTCAACAGAGCTTGGGAGTCTGGATGCTCACGGGAAGTTGCCAGGGTGACAGGTACGAGGATGCCAAGTGCAGCTCAGGACCCTCCTGGGGCATCCCCTGTGTGGGCGGCTGGCATCAGAGCCCAGAGGGGGCCGAGTGGTGTTCCCAGGGTCCTAGAACAGGCTGAGCCAGATTCCGCCTGGGCTGCTGCTTGTCCATCCTTCCAAACCCCAACAGGAAGGGGACTTGTACCCAGGCCTGGGCACAGCCCTGAGCTGCCTACCACGGGCAGGAAGTCCCTCCAAAGCCTCTTACTCTGCCCTCCTGTGGGGCAGTGTCAGTGCCTGTGGCTGCAGGCACGACGTCCCAGAAGATCCCTGCGGCAAGCTGAGTACCTGCCCGTCAGGCTCGGTGCGGAGAGCAGCCATTCTACCTGCCAAGTTCGTTCCACTCACAAAGCATGTTGCAAACATCGTGGTGTGGTGCGGTGGCTCCAGGAGATGAGCCCCTGCCTCTGAGGCCTGATGCCCAGCCCAGTGCCCAGGAGGTAACAGGTGGGGGGGACTGTTGCTCCGGAAGGACCTGGACTCACCTGGGACATCTCCCTCTACTCTGGCAGGGAATGTCCACATTCCATCTTCGTGAAGTCACAGGGATGCCTGGTGGGAGATCTTTTTTAAAAAATTTAAAGGTTCTTATTAGAGAAGTAAAATCTCCACGGGATGAATTCAGCCCTTAAAAATGTTCTGGAGATTTCTGGTCTGAGAGGCCGGGATCTAAGCCCCTGGGCTGTTTCTGCCTCAGTCTCCTCATCTCTGCACTGGAAGCCATCATTCCTGTCCATCTGTGAAGACAGTGGCCAGCACGCTGCCCACCCCATTGGCCTCCATGCCAGCAGTGCGTGGAGGTGACGAGGGCCAGGCTCCCAGGCTTGTGGTCAGAGGTGGCCGGCACGGTCCTCGTGTTATTAGGTCCACATGCAGAGTGTGGGGGAGGAACCTCCTCCCAGAGCCTTTCCTGTCCCTCCTCGGCTTCTGCCCAACAGCTGGTGGATCCCCGCTTCAGCCTGGCAGGTTGGCCGACAGGTGGGGAGGCTATGGAGAAGGCCAGGTGGGCCAGGCGGGAGTCTCCAGGCCAGGAGGGCATAGAGGCAAGTCCCTACTGTCCTCACTGGGATTTGTGGGTCTGGGAGGGTTGTGGGTCAGAGGGCAGCCCCGCCCCCAGAGCAGGGTCCACCAGGCTCCCATCCCACATGGCTCTCTGCCCGGAGCTCTAGGAGACGTTACTAACACAAGGGAACAGACAAACCTGCCCTGAACAGACATTGAGGGTGCCCCCAGCTTCTCAGACGGGGAAATGGAGTCAGCAGAGGGACAGGTGATGAGTACAACCCAAGGCCATACGGGTTGGCAACAGAACCCTGTCCTGGTGTCCCTGGACAGAGCCTGGCCACCTTCTCAACTATGCTCCAGCACACAGAAAGGGTGGCCCTTCCCCTCTGCCTGACCTGAGCAGAGTGCTCACTGGCTCAGATCGATGAATGTCCTGCAAGGCTGACCCACAGCCAGGCCCACCTCCAGCCACCACCCCTCGTCCAGGGTCCAGGTTACAGCCATCACCACTGCTGGTCTTAGGCTCAGCCCAGCCAATGCCCTGGGACTGCAGCGGTAGAGGTGCCCCTTGGCCACACACCTCCATGCTGGGGACCCTCAGGGGACCCACCCCAGGGTGAGCAAGCCGAGGCTGGAAACAGGCACTTGTAGAGTGACCTCACCAGGAGCCTGGCTGGAGGCCTGGAGAGCTGCCGCTGCTTCCCAGCACTTCCTGCCCACTGGCCCGTGCTGGGCTCCGTCAGGGTGCGGGGCCGGGCAGGCAGGGGCAGGCACGGGTGCCTGGGTTCACCACAGGAACCGCGGACCCTGTGTTGGAGGTGAAGGGAGTGTCGGAGGTCACCTGGCAGGACACCCGCTGTGATGGCTCAGGGTTCACAGCCCTGCTGCCCGGGCTGGGCGGGCGGGGAATGGGACGTGTTGTGGGCGGAGCGTCCCAGCTGATGGTGGGCGGGGACACTGGACGGGCAAGGGGGAGTGGGGGTGGCCAGTTCCGCTAGCCCGCTGCTTGGGGAGGAAGGAGGTGCCGGCGCTGCCACTGGTCGAGGAAGGCCGCAGAGGTACTTGCCAGGGAGAGGCAGGGTGGGGTGTCCCTCAGCCCCTCACTGCAGGGACCAACGGGTGGGTAGGCAGGACCCCGGTCACTGTGTGGGCAGCTTTTCTGGCAATATCCCATCATCCTCCTGCCGCCTGCAAGGAGGGCACCCCTGGGCGCCTGCTTTACGGTGAGGCTGAGGTGCTGCCCAAGGCCTGTCCTGTGGCCAAGCCTCCACACGTCCGCCTGAGCCCCGGCCAAGGCCGCCCTGCAGCTCCCTCTGGGAGGGGGCAGGAGAGCGAGCTGCAGCCGAGGCAGCTGCGGGCAGGGAGCAGGCAGGGGGCAGACAGCTGCCCCAGTCCCCAGCCCGCTGGGACAGCCCGGACTCGCCAGGCAGGCGGGGGAGCAGCACGTGGCAGCTTTCCGGGCCAGGGCCAGCAGCGTTGGCACTGGGCCGTGTGGGGAGGACAGAGGCTCCTCCTCCAGGTGTGACGGGCCCCGGGCTGCTGGGGACAGTGCTGCCTGGAGAGCCCTCCTGGGCCGCATCGTGTCCACTTTCCCCCAGGCACTGCTGCTGGGGGCTCCTGGAAGACTAGGGAACTTCTAGGACTGAAGGTGTGTATAGACACAGGACACCTGCCTGCCTGGCCGTGCGGGAACTGTCACACTGTAGGGGCAAGGGTGACCGAGAGAGACTGTGAAGCCTGAGGAGAGCTCCTGCCGTGCCCCTACCCCAAGCCTCTCAAGGCACGGACTGCTCCTTCCTGCACCCTGCTCTCCCCGTGGAGAGACCCCGCAGTGAGCAAGGTTGGCCCTGACCAGTAAGCTGGGTCCCCACTCACATCCCCAGCTGTGCCTGGGGCAGGGGTCTGCATCCAGCAGGCCTGGCAGCGCCCACAGTGCAGGGGGATGGGGTGTGGCAGGGTCCTGAGTCTCCCCAAACAGCCCAAGGTGTCGTGGGCCAGGAGGGTGGGGGCAGGGAGTGCAGGCTTCGGGCCCATGCTGGCCTGGCCTGTGCCCCGGTGCAGCTGCTGAGGCCCTGGGAGTTCTCAGGGGCGCTCTGGGTCTCAGCCTTCTGCCCTATAAAGTGGAGGCAAAGTCCTCTGGGCCTCAGCATTCTGGAGAGTTCAGCGAGAGCGATGAGCATGCCCAGCGCTGGTCCTGCTCCCTGAACCAGCTGATTGATTCACTCATCGAGACCAACGTGGGTGGCACCGTTCCCCTCAGCACCTCAGTCACAGCCAAAAGCCCTGACCCCAGGAGAAGGCACAAGAAGCCCCTTTGAGGCCCTGTCTTGGGCAGGACCTGCCCCAGGGAGACACCCCTCTGCACCTTCTGTCCTCAGAAGGCAGCTCCCTGTGACCTTGGGGCTTCCTGAAGGAGGAGGGACTCAGGAGGAGAGCTGGAGGCCTACTGGGGATACTGAAGGCGGAGGGCCTCCCGTCCAGGACCCCAGATGGCCCTGAGGGAATGCGGCAGAGGAGGAATAACTGTCTGGGGCGAGCCAGGAGGGCCCTGGGGGCTTGGTGGGTGTCTCCCAGGGGGCCTGGTGGGTGTCTCCCAGAGGGCATGGTGAATGTCCTCCCAGGGGACATGGTGAGTGTCCTCCAAAGGTGCATGGTGGGTGTCCTTACGGGGGTCATGGCAGGTGTCCCTCCAGGGGACATGATTGGTGTACCTCCAGGGGGCATGGCAGGTATCCTCCTGGGGGCATGGTGGGTGTCCCTCCAGGGGACATGATGGGTGTCCCTCCAGGGGGCATGGTGGGTGTCCCATTTCAGGGCTACCACCAACACTTGCTGCCCATGGTCCATACTGCTCCCCCACGGTGCCACCTCCCTCGCTGGCTTTCACTGGGTGTCGGTGACACATCCCTCCCACAGGCCCCGCTGTCTGGGGCCTCTGCACATCTCCTCTGGGGATCCCCAGAAGGCAGGCCCTGCTCCAGCCTTCTGTCATGTTCTCTGGGTCCCCACGAGACCAGGGCCCCTTCTTGTCTCCAGCCCTGGGTTCTCTGTCCTCAGGTCCCCTCCCGGTCCTCGCTCTGGACAGCCCCACTTTCCCAGGTTCTGTTTGGACTGTCAGCTGTCAGTCCTGTTTCTCTGCCTCCCTGTGGCCCCTATGCCCCCACCCCCGAGCTTCCTCCCCTGGGCCCAGCCCGAGCCTGCTGCCCACCAGGCTGTGTGCACAGTGCTGAGTGAATGAGCATATGTCACGGAGAAGCAGCAGGAGGGAGGTCTTGGGAAATCATGGCCTGGGGGCACCAGGGACCTGGGCACGCGCTTGGCACAGTCCTCACTCTGTCCTCTCTGCACCCCACCCAGCCTGACCATCTCCACAGCTCCTGAGGTGTTGAAGCTCCTGAGTCCCCATGGCCTCACTGAGCCGAGCCATGCGTGTGGCCGCCACCTGCCCTCGAAAGAGACCTGCCCAGGGCCTGGGGCTGCAGTCCCTAGCCAGCATGGCTGGTCCCACTATGGAGAAGAATGTGCCGTACCAGAGGACCCTGAAGGAGGGGGCGCGGGGCCCCTCAACAGCAGCCCAAGGACCAAGCCGGCCCCTGCCCAGCACAGCCGACGTGGTGGTCATTGGTGGGGGTAGCTTAGGCTGCCAGACCCTGTACCACCTGGCCAAGCTGGGCGTGAGCAGGGCCGTGCTGCTGGAACGAGAGCGGCTGACAGCTGGGACCACCTGGCACACGGCAGGTGGGAGCCAGGGCTCGGGTGCGGGCAGGGCACTAGACACAGCAGGGGGCCAGTCTGGGCTGACAACCACAGCCTGCTGGGGGCAGCTGAGCTGGAGGGAGAGACCACTGAGGAGAGATGTGTGGTCAGTCTGAAGGTGGGCACGTCTGGGGATACTGCCTGCCCGCCGTGAAGTCTCTGAAGAGCCACGTGGGGAGAAGGGCAGATGCTGCCTGTGCAGCCCCAGATGAAGCTGGGACCAGGCAGGAAGCCCCAGGCAGCTGTCCCCAGCCCTGGATAGCCGCCAGGGTTGAGATTGTTTGCTGGGGGTGATGCAGAGCTGGGTCCCCCTTGGCCACTGTCCTAACTAGCCGGTGGGAGTGCAGGCTGAGCACCACAGTGTGCATGTCCTTGGGACAGTCAGCCTTCTGCCCTTCTCACCAGTGGTGTACTGGTGACCTGGTCTCCTGACAGCGGTTGCCACTCCCACCTGGGCCAACATCAGGCTGCCACTGTGACTTGGCCAGTGAGCTTGCAGCTGGGAAGAGGCAGCCTGGTCCTGGACAGCGGATGTGAGCTTGCAGCCCCGAGTTCCCTTCCGGTCCTTGCTGGGCCCTCCGGCCCCTCTGCGTGCTCTGCACCACGCCAGCCTCCTGGCCAGTCTCCCAGGCTCCCTGCTGAAGGGCGCAGCTCCCTTGGGGAGGTCAGGGAGGGGTTGGTGGGTCCCAGCCAGTGGCCTGACCCCATCATTCTCAGGCACTGGGACCTTGTCCTCGGACCTGTTTGGTGCCACCCAATTTTCACATGTAAAGTACTTGCGACCTCGCTGGAGGGCTCTCTGAGGGCTCTGTGGGCCAGCTCTGTAACCCGCTTAGCGCCAGACCTGGTGCTCAGGAGTTGCTGGACAAACGGAGCTGCCTGAGGGCGGACGGCCTGACTTCCCACCGTGACAGGCCAGTCCCGCCAACATTTCCTGGCTCCCGGTGGCTTCACCTCTGCCCGCCTGGGTAGAAAGGTGCAGAGCCACAGCTGACCAGTCCCCCCCCCGCCAGGCCTGCTGTGGCAGCTGCGGCCCAGCGACGTGGAGGTGGAGCTTCTGGCCCACACGAGGCGCGTGGTCAGCCGGGAGCTGGAGGAGGAGACCGGGCTGCACACGGGCTGGATCCAGAACGGGGGTCTCTTCATCGCCTCCAACCGGCAGCGCCTGGATGAGTACAAGAGGCTCATGTCGGTGGGTGCTGGGTGCGCCCGGCGGAGTAAGGCAGAGAGCTCTTGTGGATGGAGTGCGTGCCCTGCAGGGGACCAGGTGGTGGGCGCCTCCCTTGAGGTGGGCAGAAGCGGTGGGCGCCTGGAGTAGTGGGGAGGGCATCATGGCGCACAGAAGGAACCCCCGACAGATTTGGGTTGGAAGACCGTCGGCCCCCTGCTGGCTGGGCCACCTGTACTCTTCATTCATAATTCCCAAGCGGAGGATCTGATCGACCCAGTTCATCCCTGGTTGGGCAGAGCCTGCCCATTTTAGCCACACCCAGGAACACTTGATTGGCTGATATTGAGTCAATCAAATGTGATGGGGGGCGTGGCCTGACAGTCAGGAACACAATGGTCTTTCTTGGAGTGGCTGGTCTTTCTCGGACCACCTGACCTGGGAAACCCAATCCACAGGCCCAGAATATGAGGCTGTGGAGGTAACTTTCATTTATTTTGTATAATAAACACTTTGTACCAGCTATCGGCCCAAGTTCCCATCCACTGCCTAGCTGCCATCCACATTCCTGCGGGCACCTAAGGAACTGGCCCTGTGGCCAGAGTGGAGGGAAGGGGCCTGGCCTTGAGCCTGCCTCTGCAGCCATGCCCTGCTCCTCCATCCTGTGCCCAGCAGATCCAAGGGACAGCCCCTGGGGGTGGAGTGGCCGCGGCTTCTGGAGAAAGCAGAGTGATGGCTGAGCCTTGGAAGCCCAGCTGGGGGCATCGGAGGACCCCCAAGACTGCTCCCCACAGCCGCCCTCTCCTCTGTCTCCCCAGCTGGGCAAGGCCTACGGCGTGGAATCCCATGTGCTGAGCCCGGCGGAGACCAAGGCTCTGTACCCACTGATGAACGTGGACGACCTCTATGGGACCCTGTATGTGCCACAGGACGGTACCATGGATCCTGCCGGCACCTGCACCACCCTCGCCAGGGCGGCTACTGCCCGAGGAGCACAGGTACTGACAGCTGGGGGCTTTGGGGCTCCTGCTCCGAGCCCACCCCTCCTGCCTCAGAACCCCAGGCTGCCCCTCTGCCTGCCGTGCCACCTCGGAGCCTTCAGACCCATGCCTGCCCAGGGGAGGCCGAGCCCCACGTGTCCACCCCTGCTGCACGAGCGAAGCCGCTCAACATTCCTCCTTCTCATTCTTACCTTCGTTTGTCTCAACCCCACACGTAAATGTAGAAAGAGTCAGGAAGGCAAGTGAGTGAGAAGGAAGCAAGGAAGCCGCCCAGTGGTGCCCAGTGTCTTCTGTGGGGACACCACGTGCCACCCGGAAGCAAAGGCCACAGTGCTCCCTGACAGTCGCCCTCCTGCCTCTTCCGCGGGCAGCTCTTTCTTAAGAGTCAGCTGCTTTTTCCAGGAGCAGAGCCCTCCGCCCTCCCTGTCTGCTGCAGGGTCTCCTGTCAGGGCGTGGGCGGGCTTGGTCTCCTGGGCCATGGGTTCCATTGCCCTGGTCACATGAGGCCACCATAAGCAGAAGCTGCATCCTCAGGTCCCTCCTGGAGGTGGCTGGTCAGGGGCAGGGGTCAGTGCCCTCGGGGAGCCCTGAGCAGTTTCATGAGCAGTTCCTCTCAATCCCAGGTCATTGAGAACTGTGCGGTGACGGGCATCTGTGTGCGGACGGACGACTTCGGCGTGCGGCGAGTCGCGGCTGTGGAGACCCAGCACGGCTCCATCCAGACGCCCTGTGTGGTCAACTGCGCAGGTGGGATCGTGTTTCTACTGACCCCTGAGTGGCCATGCTGGCTGTGCCCTGGCCAGGCCCCACCTCTGCCTGGCCTCAGTCTGGGTGGTGGAGGCCTGGCCAGGGCAGACAGGTCTGCAGAGGCACGCTGCGTCCTCTTGGGGGGCACCCCCTCCTGGTGCCAGCAGAGCTGAGTGGCATGTACTCTGCCCGCAGGAGTGTGGGCAAGTGCTGTGGGCAGGATGGCTGGAGTCAAGGTCCCACTGGTGGCCATGCACCATGCCTACGTCGTCACCGAGCGCATTGAAGGAATCCAGGTAGGTGGGCCGTGCCCGGCTTGCATCAGGCAGGGGTGGCAGGGTGGTGGTGTGGGGACTCAGCTCTAGGCTCCCCCGCCCTGAGCTTCAGTCTCCTGATGTGTGAGGTGGGGATGGTGACACTGGGTGTCTCTGGGTGGCATCAGAGCCGAAAGAAGCAGAACGTTGTGACCTTGATGGTGTCCACCGCCGGGCCCTTCAGGGCCTGCTTCCTGCATGATACCCAGCCCGGGTGGCCTGTCCTGGGAAGTGCCACCAGCCTAGTTTTGCCATGTTCTGTGCCCAGGAGCTTCCGGAACCTCAAATGTTCGTGTGCTCCCGAATATGCCCAGGTGCCACTCGGAGGGCACCGACTCCTGGGCTCAGAGCTGAGAGCCTCTGCAGGGGAGGCCAGGCCTGGTGCACCTGCCAGTGCTCCCACCCACCTCTGCTTCTGGCCCTCTCCACCTTCCCTCACGTGGTGGTGGCTGCTTCTTCCTGCCACCTTGTCGCTGACCACCCTCTTGTCCTCTGCTGCCCACCCGAGCATCCTGTCCTCTTCCCTCTCTCCCTTCATCTGTTTGGTCCCTTCCCTCTGTCCTCCCTGCTATTCTCCCACCTGGTCATTCTTCCCTGACATCTCCCTCCTCTAACGGCCCATGTATCCACCTACCGTCCATGCATCTGTCTGTCCACCCTTACGCCCTTGTGCCCTTCCATCCTCCCTCAACCCGCCCCTCCCTCCCTCTACCTCTTCCTCTCCCCCTTCGCCCTCTCCTCCACTGCCCATCCATCTGTGAATCCATCTATCTGTCCTTCCATCTGTCCCTCCGTCCATCATACATGGGCTGGGGAGCTCCAGGCCCAGGCCTTACTCTGGGAACCAGGCTGTCCTGGAGGAAGACCTTCTTGCCTGGGGGAGCTGCAGGGAGCGCACAGACCAGTCGTACCAAGCAGTTCCACAGCAGGCTGAGGAGGGCTCCGCAGGGGTAGCTCAGGGGGCCATGGTGCAAGGAGGAACCTGTCCCAGGACACTTGATTGGCTGCCCTCGGGCCAGTCAAGTGAGGCAGAGGCATGGTCTGCCTGACAGTCCCTCATCAACCCTGTTGGTCTTTCTTGGGCTTCCTAGAGGAGGAGGTCATTCCTTTGCCGGGGTCTGAGGGTAGTGGACAGGGCCATGCACAGAGCCTGGTGGGCAGTCCAGAGAGCCCGACCACGGGCTGTGGAGTAGGGAGTGTGTGAGTGGCCAGGCTGCCCTTGCTTAGGGCCAGGTCCCACCAGGGAGGGTCCTGGACGTCTAACCCCATGCTGAGAGGCTCGTCCCTAGGGACTGCCCCCACTCTGCGGGAGCCTGGCTTCCCTCTGATTGCTGGGGAGCGTCGTGCCTGGCTGCCTGGCCATCATGTGGCCTGCAGTGCCAAGGGTGGGAGGTGCCACAGTGCCCAGTGCAGTGGCCCCTTCCCCAGCCCTGGGCAAGCCTGCCCCTGGACATGCGGTGTCCATTAATAAAATGCATTTAAAGCCCAGCAAGAGGGCTGGGATTGTAGCTCAGCGGCAGAGCGCTTGCCTAGCATGCGTGAGGCCCTGGGTTCGATCCTCAGCACCACGTACAAAGCAATAAAATAAAGACATTGTGTCCATCTACAACTAAGAAATATTTAAAAAAAAAAATAAATAAATAAAGCCCAGCAAGAGCTTGCTGGGGGCAGCTAGGTGCCATGTGTTGGGTGACATGTGAGGGACAGAGTCAGCTGAGGGCTCCATGGCCCCCAGTCTTCCAGGAATGCTTGTCCTTCCAGGTGGCCCCCAGCGTTTGCCATCAGGCCACTGTGGGCTCCAGGAGGACCAGGCTGAGGCTGGGAGGATGGGGAGGGGGCAGACACTGTGTCTTGGGGATGGGGCTGCTGGGAGGGTGTTCAGGTGTCCATGGAGCCCAGGACTGGGCACCAGCCATCCGTCCCTAATTTCTAATTCTTCCTAATGCCTGACCAAGCCCCTCTTTCTGGGAAGCAGCAGGGCTTCCTCCCTCCCATGAAATTCAAGGTCAGAGTCAAGCTGGGGGTGTTATTTACAAAACCAGTCAGGGTCGCGTGTGTCTCTGGGTGCCAGGGCACAGGACAGGACCGCAAACCCCTTGAGCAGCTTGAGACTCTGCAGGGGACAGGAGGGGCCTGGGGGTGGTAGGCGGAGACTGGAGGGCTCTGGGAGGGCCCTCTGGAGGCTACAGCTGGGGGCGGTTGAATCTGGGAGGGAGCCAGGCCTCCAACCCTGGTCTGCCCACTACTGGGGTCTGACTCCTGAGGCTGGGGGCGTGCTACCTGCCTCTCCATCCACATCCGCTCAGCGAGCTCTCTGGCCAGGCAGCCGGGTGCTCATGTCACCGCCCCACAGCCTCGAGGGCCTGGGGGCTTGAGGCTGGGAGGGGAGCCCCCACAGCTCAGGTGTGTGCCCTCTTTCTGAGGGCTGAGGCTGTGCTGCCTGGGGATCCCCAGCTCTGAGGGGTGTCCCAGTCCTGAGCCCTGGCAGCTCTGCCCACCTCCCTGTGTGGCCTCGGGCCCGTCCCTTTGCTCTTGGTCTCACTTTCCCAGGGTCCTCCTGCCAGCTTCCGCAGACACAAGCAGCTGCCCCGACTTTAACTGCCGCCTCGGGCAGGAGCAGAGGCAGAGCTGAGTGAGGTGCCTGGCCTATGCAGGTGTTCATGGGGTGGCTGTAGGGACAGTGATCAGGGCCTGGGGCCGTCTAGCCCGCTGTGGCCTGGGGGAGCCCAGACGAGGTTGGGGCCAGCAGGCTGCTTTCCAAAGGAAACACCTGCAGAATTGCGAGCAGATGGTGAGGAGCAGCAGAAGTCGGGAGGCAGGGGTCTGACTCCTGAGGCTGGGGGCGTGCTACCTGGGTCAGTGGGACCAGGGTCATGCTGGGACAGTTAGGGCAGGGTGGCTCCTGTGTGGAGAGACGTTAAAGGCGTAGGGTGTGTGGGTGCTCAGAGCAGCAGGTGACACACAAGGGGCGGGAAAATCCAGGGACCAGCCTTGCTGGAGCAGAAGTCTGGGCTTCCCTGGCCACTGGGTGTCCCCACTGTCCTGCTCTATGGAGCTCCCGGGTTGGCCGTGTTCCTGGGCTAAGTTATTGCTAAATGGTGCTCAATCACCACAGCCCAGGGACCGTCCTGGCCGCACTGCTTGGTGCTGATGCTGCTGTTCCCACTGTGGATGGACAGGCCCTGGGAGCCGGTGCGAGATGGGCACTCCACCAGGTGTCCCTTTGGTTTCTGCACATCCGCCTTCCTGCTCCCACGCCCAGGTGTTTTCTCCCGTGAGGAGTGAGCGGCCCAGGGAAGGCTGCCTGGGGTGGGGCGCCGCAGGCAGCGCCTCTTGCCTGCTTGCTGACCTTTTGAGTGGTCAGTTTTGCTCTGTTTGCTCGATGGTTAAACAGTAGGCAGAGTGTGCCACGCGGCTGTGTGCATATCAACTCCTGAGCACGCTCGGGCCCACTTTTTTTGTTTTGGAGTTTTTGATGGTTTCCCCACTGGTTCAGGTTTCTAGGTAGCTGTACGCGTCTCTCACACAGCAGAGTCCTTACCGCTGCGCGGGTACCACGGCAGAGCTGTCGGCAGCGTCCACGCACAGTTCTCTGTGTCCCCACTTCTCTCGGGTGTGCAGGGAGGGTGGAATTGCCAAGCCCCGTGGCCAACCCCGGTGGCACTCCGAGGGACTCGGGCACTTGGTGGCGTGCAGGGCCCAGTTTCCCCATATCCTCTCCCTCGCTCGCCTGGGTCTGCGTCTCTGACTGCAGCCACCCCCGTGGGTGGGAAGCCCCTCGGGGGACTGAAGGGCGTTTTCCTGATGGTGAGCTTTCTGACCACTTGTCACTGTTCTTTGGAGAAACATCTCAAATCTTTGCCTGTTTTTAGGGGTTCTTGAGTTTTCCTCGAGTTGTAAGGGTTCGTGTGACCTGCGCCCACGGGCTCCAGCGTGGGATGGATGAGCCTTTCCTCGCGTCCCGGGTTTCTGTGTCCAGGGTGTGTTGTCTGCATGCAGGGACACGTTCATTTCCTCTTTGCTCCAATGCCTCTCTGACGAGGCGGTCACCTGCTGCCCAGGCTGGACGCCCCGCGTAGCTGCGGCAGAAGTGGTGCCTGCGGCATGGCTGAGATCTGGCCTGCTCGCGCCTGCCTGCACCTTCTCCTCTCTCCTCCTTGCGTTCTGCTTTGCTGGTCTTCATGGGATCGGGGCGGGGGGAGCTGGGGGTCCTCCTGCGTGTAACTCAGACCCCCTGCAGAGGGAGATTCACATCTTCAGGAAATACACACTGGACCGCGGGTCCTGTGACAAGGAGGCCATGGTCCACCTGTGCAGTACATGGGAGCCTGGCCCTGCCCAGCCCGCCTGGCACCTAGGCCTCCCCGCTCTGCCTTCCAGAACATGCCCAATGTCCGGGACCACGACGCGTCTGTCTACCTCCGCCTGCAAGGGGACGCCCTGTCCGTGGGCGGCTATGAGTGCAACCCCATCTTCTGGGAGGAGGTGAGTCCCTGAAGGCCTGGGAGGGAGAAAGGGCAGGTGCCCTGGCCTAGCAGGCCCAGAAAGTCTTGCTGTGACCCCTGAAGGGCCTCTCACACACACACGTGCAGAACCAGGGCAGGCAGGGCCTTCAGGAGGAGGCTGCTGTGTGGAGGGAGAGCGGCCCGGACCCCACAGGAGCCCAGGAGCGCTCGGCCCTGATGGGTCAGCAGCAGCGCCGACGCTCCCCACCCCACGTGTCTGCCCAGCCTGGGTGCTCCCCTGTGGCCCCTCCTGTGTTCACAAACAGAGTGCCAGCTGGCCGCTTGGCCCCTGCTGCTCTGCTCTCTGGAGGGAGGAGGCTGAGGTGCAGCCCCTGCCTCAGTTCAGAAAGACACTGACTTGCTGGGGAGACAAACAATTGAACAGAGAAGCCATGTAGTATGTATTTCTGGGTAGTGACTGTGGATCTGCCAGAGGGACAGGGGAGAGAGGATGTCCTACAGACTGGGCAGGTGCCCCGAGAACCATAAGCACAGGCACCCTGGGCAGGTTGCTCTGCCAGGAGGTCAGGGTGGCTCAGGCCTGCGCTTCTGAGGGCCTTAGGGAGGGTCAGAGGGCGAGGTCGCTGGGGGAGGTGGCTGGGGATGGCAGCCAGGAGCACGGAGGGCTGGCTGAGCTTTAGAACAGGTCAGAGGACAGGGAGGCAGGTGACCAGCTGGAGGTTGCTGGATACCTCCAGGACAGCCAGGTGGGGGCTGGGCCCAGGCAGGAGGGGACTCAACCTGAGGGGACCCCATGTGGCCCTGCTCCTGGCCCTTGGACTCACAGTAGAAGCTGGCCCAGTACCCGTCTGGCCAGGGGTCTGGGCAGCCGTCACAGGCAGGTGTGGCAGGAGATGTGTGTCCTTCTCAGGGCCAAAGGAGACACCCGTCCCATCTCTGCAGGTATCAGACAAGTTTGCCTTTGGCCTCTTCGACCTGGACTGGGACGTCTTCTCCCAGCACATTGAAGGTGCCATCCACCGCATCCCTGTGTTGGAGCGGACAGGGATCAAGTCCACTGTGTGTGGCCCAGGTGAGGGCCCTGGCCCAGGGTGGGCATCCTTAGGTCCCTGCAGTGATGGCTGCTGCTGGGGACACCCTTGGCTGAGGGTGGCCTCGGCTGGCTGCAGGAGCCAGGACCACCTGGCCCATCCTTGCCTGCTCCAGCCCTGGGCCTTGCTGTGCGATGCTTTGATTCTCCTCTGCAGGCCTAGGAGGGCAGTTGTTTGCCCCAGTACGTGGCCAGGGCTCCCCCAGCAGGTGTGACTCCTGACAGGCCTGCGTCTGTGGACTTGGTCTTCATCTCCGAGGTGGGAGCTGGGGCTGTTCCACCAACCCGAGAGGCTGGGCGAGGCCTGGAAGGACAAGGCCTGTCCTGATGTGATGCTCACAGGTGCCCCACACCCACATTCTGCACCCAGCCTCATCCCTCATCCTCTGGTCTCAGTGGCCAGCATCCAGCAGGGCCAGAGACCAGTGGGGTAGGGAAAGGTTCTTAGCCAGCGGTCCCCAGTCACAGGACCTGCTCACTGGTCTCCAGGAGGCTGGAGCAGAAAGTGGGCTCTGCTCCCTGATGTCCACTGCCATTCATGGGGTTAGCTCTGGACAGTCCCCAGCCTGGCAGGGGAGGCCCAGGGCAGCAGCAGGTAACAGGCCAGTCTGCCTAGAGAAGGGAGGGAGCCAGCCCTGGGCTGAGCTGGGCTGTGGGATGGTGTGCTGGGCAGGGTGGGCGGCAGACATGTCCCACCTCGTGGTTCCAGCAGAATCTCAGGGGCGTGCTCCCTCCCTCCTGGGGCATGAGCCTTCCCCATTTCAGGGGTGGGAGAGAAAAGTTCAGAAAGACATAGCAGAGAGCTGGTGTCCCAGGCCCTAACACGCCCAGCAGCCGTGCTCAGCCCTCCGGCACCTCAGGGGTGCTGTGTGGGTGGGGTGGAATACCCGCTCGGCAGCCTGGCACGGCCATGAGGAACCATAGGTACAGTGCAGGCCTGACCGCAACTGGAAGTGGACAGCCAGGGGCCAGGAGGTCAAGGGACGTGGCTGGGCCAGCAGGAGAGAAGGGAGGGTCCTGACTCGGAGGGGCGAGTCCAGCCCCCTGTCCAGAGGGTGTTTGGCGTCTACACGGCTGGGGCACGGCTGCTCCCCTCCCGGCTCCTGAAGAAGGCTCCCCGGCGGGGGAGCAGCAGATGGGGCTCAGGCAACAGGCGTGGTGTGCAGGCGGCACTGTGTGGCCGTGACTCACCACCTCCTGCAGCGCGCTCGACTGCGGGGGACTCAGGCGAGAAGCGCAGGAGACTCCGGGGGCACGAACAGTCCCAGCGGCTCTGCGTCCCAATTAGACCGGGGCCTCCTCACACCCCCACAAAGCCCTATTTTGGGGGAGGTGAGCATGCAGGGACATGCTGCATCTGTCTCCCAGCTGTGCTGGGAGGTTTTGTCAGGAGACCGGCATTTCTCCTTGCAGACACGGCCCATGGCCTTTGGCCTCCAGGGAAGAGGGAGGACCTCCCAGGCCCGTGACTAAGGGGAAGCTTGGGGAGCATCTTGCTGCCCACCAGGTTGGGGGATCAGAGTGGAGGCGGCTCGGTCACTGCTGAGGTCCCTGCGTCCTCATGTTGCCATCCCCTGAGCCCGTTAGCATCCGGGCGCCTGCCCTCCTGGATGAGCTCTGCCCCAGCTGCCCGCGGGGCTGTTCCACACTTCCTGCCTGGAACGGCCCCAGCACCCCAGCACGCAGTGGTCACAGCCAACCCACCCTCACCAGGCTGGCCTCTGCCTCCCCCATCACCTCCGCTGCCCTCTTCTCCCCCAAACGGCCGCTCTGGCTCTTCTCCCCACCACCAGCCCCACACAGGACCCTCAGAAGGTCCCCAGTACCGCATACGGGCATCCCCTCCAGAATGGCCCCTCGCCCTGGCCTCATGGCAGCCTCTGTGGGTCAGAGCCTTCCTCTTCTCCCTCCACTCCAGCTTCTCCCTGGTCTCCACCATGCTGAGAGTAACCGTCACCACCCAGCCACCTCTCGGTGCCCTGGTGACATGCCACGCAAACAGCCAGGGCTGCTGGAGCCAACCAGGGCAGCCCCGGGTGCTTGTTGAGAGCCTCACACTTGCCAGCTTTCCCTTCTGCTGCGTGGGTCACCCCACTTTTGGATTCAGTCTCTCTTGGTGCCGGGACAGACTCCCCAACTGAGCACATCCGGGGGGAGCCATGCAGGTCTGCTCCTGCCTCTGTAAACCGCCGGCCCTGCCCTCAAAGGTGCCCAGCACTTTCCTGTCCCGACAGCTGGCTGCCCTCTGCTCGGACACCACCCGAGGGCTGGAGGCTGAGACCCCACTTGCGGGCAGGCAGCCCTGACCACTGTTTACCAGTGGAGTGACTGGGATACGTCAGACCTGCTGCCCATCAGCTTCCTGGCCCCCAGGTGGCCAGTCCTCACTGCTGACCCTCACCCCACTGCACCTTCTGTGAGGTGTCCTTGGCTCTGCTCATTCGAGTGTCAACCCTCTGCCTCACACGGCCAGGAAGGGGTAGAGCGGGGATGAGCCTGGGACAGTAGCTTTATGATCGAGGCCCTGCGTCCCTCTCCCACCACGTTCTGGGCTCTGAGACACACTGGCAGGGCAGAGTGGGAAGCTTAGTCCCCAGTGTCAAAGAATTTATGGTCACTTATTCATTCAACAAACCTTTATCAAGCACCTCTGCTGGGCTCTGTGCTAACCCTTTGGGACACAGCAGTGAGCAAAGCCATCCCTTTCCTTGCGCGGTCAATGGGCAGGGGTTCGGGAAAGGCTCTGTGCTGACAGAATGATAGCCTGGTCCCCACAAGGTGGAGCTGGACAGGCCAGCTGGGTGGCTCTGGTAGCAAACGCCCAGGTGCTCAAGCGAACGGGACAGGAGCAGTCAGAGAGGCCCCCTGGAGGGGCATCAGGCTTGAGGCCCGAATGCAGCAGGCACCTGCAGACCCCACCCCTCACTGGTGTCTCTGGAGACCCCACCCCAGGTGGCTGCAGGCTGGAGGGAGCCTCAGGCCTCCTTCTCTTGCAGAATCCTTCACGCCTGACCACAAGCCCCTGATGGGGGAGGCGCCCGAACTGCGTGGGTTTTTCCTGGGCTGCGGCTTCAACAGTGCAGGTGAGACTAGGTGCCATGGGTTCTCAGAGCTCTGGGGGAGGCCCTGATGCTGGGTGAGGCAAGGAGGCCAGTGGGAGGGGGATGAGGCCCAGCCTGGAGGCCTCCAGCCCCCCCGTGTAAAAGTGGGCTTGGTGGCTCTGCCCGTGGAGAAGGAGCCTGGTCTGGACGTGGCCTGGGGGCCGGGCTGCAGCCCTGTGCTTCCACCCGGCCAGGAATGATGCTGGGTGGCGGCTGTGGCCAGGAGCTGGCCCACTGGATCATCCACGGGCGCCCAGAGAAGGACATGTATGGCTATGACATCAGGCAAGTGTGGACGCCAGAACCCCAGAGCCAGGCCAGCGCGGGAGGGGGTAAAGAAGAGGGCGCTGCAGGAAGGTGCTGTCCTGGAGGCCAGACGGCTTCCTGGAGGAGGCAGCGGGAGGGAGGGAGGGAGGAGGCTGCCAGCAGCGGCCGCAGAGCCCAGGGGTCACCTGGGTCTGGCAGATCCACGGCCCTCACGGTGTCCTGGGTCTCTTGTCCCGTGGCCCTGCCTGATCCTTTGGCCCATCAGTAGGATCTCACAGCCACTTTGCAGATGGGGAGACTGAGGCCTGTGGGCCTGGAGGGAGCAGGCTGAGCGGGGTAGTTGCTGTGAGTGCGTGTGCTGTGACCAGGGCCAGGAGCTCTGGCCCACGGCCTGTCCCTGGTTCCCTGGCAGGGCCTCCAGGCAGAGCAGACCCACCTGGCTGCAGGCAGGCGTGTGGTGCCAGGAAGATCTGGGTGCGGGGAGGGGCTTGGCTTTGGGTTGAGCTGAGGCAGCGACTTGGATGCTGGTGGCAGGAACCAGGAAGGTCCCAGTGGCCCCGTGGCCTTCTGCAGTCAGGGCCATCTCTTAGAGCCCAGGACAGTGCCCAGGTGCTCCCAGGTGAGGAGGGTAGCCCCCCACCTCTCTCCTGGCCTGGGCCCAAAGCTCATTTCCAGGGCAGCTGTCCTGACCACACAGCTGGGCCGTGGCTAGGCCACACTGGGCACTGCAGGACACCACGGGACTGCACAGCTTGGGAGGCTGCCTGGCTCCTGCTTGGTCCACACCTCCTGTGTGCTCCTGTCAGGCAGATCCCGGGGACCCAGCTGCCCATTTTCCCAAGGTGAGGACAGTGTCGGGTGGAGGGCGTGTCCTGCTGGGAGAGCCACACGCTCCCGCTAGCGCATCCCTTCCTGGCCTGAGGAGGACATTACGCACAGAGGAAGGTGATGTCTGGCCCTTGCAGACGTCCTGCGCTGAGATCCCTGATGCCACGCCCTGGCACACTGAGGTCTGCACTGCACCCCCTCAAGCTGATCCCAGAGAGGAAGGTTCTAGAAATGATAAAGTTGCAGGACTCCTCGAGGAAGGGCTGGTCCAAGTCCCTCCTGCAAACAGCAGAGCAGGGACCTGCTGAAGCCACCCAACTGTGCAGCTAGAGCTATATGGCTGTCCTCAGCGCTGGCCATCCCTGGGGACAGCCGCAGCACCGGAACCAGACCTGCTGCGGCCATACCCAGCTGTGCTGTGTGGCTGCCATCCCAATCAGCACCAGAGTGGATGCCTGCCACCACCAGGGCCACTATGGCACCCACAGCTGTCCACTCTCACCAGAGGTTCTACTACCCTAGCAGTGCTGGGCCCTGGGTGTGTCTGGCCCACGGGCAGCTGCCTCCCAGGTGGCAGAGGTGGTTGAGCAAGTTGAGCCACACAGGTGTCAGTCTCTCAGCCCACACTATCCGCTGTGTGGCCCTTGGCCGGTGGCTCCTCTTCTCTGAGCCTCAGTTTCTGCTTCTGTAAAGTGGGCACAATGACCTCCCAGAGTGCACCCGGGGCTCACGTGTGTGGATGCTGCACCCAGCACCTGACATAGGCAGGGTCAGAGCAGGTCCATCTCATCAGGAAGTCCCTGGGGCAGGTTAGCTGGGAGGAGAGTCCTTCCTTACTTAAGTGAAGAGGTAGCCCTGGCTGTAGCCCCAGCTCTGGGTCCCTCTGCTCACTGCTCACAGGTCCCTGTGGGCCACAGGGAGTAGTTGAGGCCTGAATCCCACTCCCCTACAGGTTGCTGACCCTGCTCCTGCTGAGCTGAGGCCCATGGCCCCAGCCCCACAAATAGGAGCAGAAGGGCCAGCTGGGGCCTGCCTGTGGGCAGCAGCGTCTGTGGCTCTGTTGGTGCAGGGCCCACCCAGCCGTGCCCTCACCACCCTGGGGCCTGAGGAGGAACCCCCACCAGGAGCGGCACTCCCAGCAGCTGGGAGACCTCCTGGCTTGTGCCCACAGCTCTTGGTGCCTGGGGGAGCCTGGCCCCAGAGAGCAGTGACAGTCCAGGGGTCCTCCTAGCTGCCTCCCTCCCCAGCTCGGCCCTCCTAAGCCAAGCCCATGTCCCGCACACGGGCACACGGCCACTGTAGCTGAACACACTTTTGGTTGTGGCTGAACACCATCAGAGCACAGTGGCTGTACCTGGGGTCCCCAGCCTCTAGGGGACAAACCCACGCCACTGTGGCCACACTACTTCTGGTCCCAGGGGCTGGCTTCTATAGCTGTCCCCAACACCACGGAGTTCCTACCAGAGACTCCACACATCTTGGGCCCCTGGCTGGCCTGACCCAGGGATGTAGCTCAGCTTTGGATTGCAGACACCGGGGGCCCCAGTTGGAGGCCATGGCCCTTTCCTGCCTCCACACTGGCAGGAGGGAAGGAGAGCAGAGGGACCTGGCGTCCCACGCGTGGCTGAAGCTCAGTCTAAGTTCCTCACACTGACTTTGCCAGGTCCTTTGGGCTTCCGAGTCCCTCCCCATGGACCTCCCCCTCTCCTGGGCATAGGGTGGGCCAGGGACCCCTCAGCACTCAGAGTCTGGACAGTAGAGGCTGGGTAACAGGCTGGACCAGAGCCCAGTGAGCTGATGGGGGCAGGAGCCCTGCAGGCCCTGAGCTCCTGCAGTCTAGGGGAGGGGCCTGGGGGCCTCCGGGGAGGGCTGGGATCAGGTTGGCGCTGGGTCCTGGGCTGCCCATCCCCAACAGACTGTGCCCAGGCAGTGACCCGGGCCCTCCTCGCATGGCAGGCGCTTCCACCACTCACTCACGGGCCACAACCGCTGGATTCGCGAGCGCAGCCACGAGTCCTACGCCAAGAACTACTCTGTGGTCTTCCCCCACGATGAGCCACTGGCCGGGCGGAACATGAGGACAGATGCCCTGCACCAGGTGCCCCTCCTGCAGCCAGCCACAGGGTGCTGCCACCCTCTGGGACGTCCTGGGGGTACTGGGTGATGGAACACAGATCTGCCCCAGGTGTTACCCCGGCGGGGTACTGGTTGCCAGGTACTGTGCCGGGGTCAGAGAGAGACAGGGGTGCCGGGGAACAGCTCCTGCTGGAGCCCAGCAGAGGAGCCGTCCCGAAGAACCAGAGGTGGGAACTGTCCTGCTGCGGGGCTGGGGCAGTGCTGGAGGCGAGGCAGGGAGAGAACCACCTAGACCCCTGTGCCCAGGCTGGCCTCCTGCCCCTGCAGCTTGCTGGGATGCTCTTCCCAGGTGAGCTTCTACCTAGGCAATGAAACCCACTGTCAGGTGCTCTTCCCCGAGGCCTGCGCTGTGCGCTCTCCTGGCCCCAGGACCCAGGCTCCTCAGTCCCCATCCCTGGTCATCCTGTGCCCCAGGCTCTGCTTACTGGGGAACAGGGATGATGGTTCCTGAGCACTGAGGGCCTTGGGGGAATTTTCTGGAGTGGACAGGTGGGGCAGGAGGCAGGCTCAGGGAGCAGGTAGCATCTAGGCTGGAGAAGGGGGCTCCCCCCACTGGGCCCTGCAGGCCAGGGCCCAAGAAGGACCTGGGGTCTTCTGCGCCCCGCTGGGAGAGGCCTGGGATGTCCACTGTCAGTGGGCTGGTCCCCGCCTGCCCTGGCCTTGGCCAATTGCACTCCCAGACCTCACAGAGCCTTGGGGTCTCTGCAGCGTTTAGCCACCCCTGCCAGTCCCGACAGCTCAGCAGCCTGCCTGCCCAAATGAACTGAGGGTCCCTTGGCTTGCACTGGGCTCTGGGTGGGCTCATAACCCAGCGACCCTCCTGGGAGCCTCTGCAGGGCCTGAACTCCTCCCACCAGAAGGGAGCCCCAGTCCCCAGCCTTCCTCTTCCTCCTGAGCTTCACCTGTGACGCTTGCTTTTTAAAATAGAGACACCTGCCCCTTTCACAGGATCTTGAGACTGGCCTTCCTGTCCTTGGAAGGTGATCCAGGGGGCATGCCCACCACTCCCTGCACTCACTGCTGCTCCTCGGGGACCGCAAGAGGCAGAGAAGTCATGCCAGTGTCTGACCTCAGCCCTTCTCCCACCTGGGGTTCCGTGGCTGGAAGGAGGGGACAGTTGCTGCCGCGTCTGTCTTCACCCTGTGCCACCCAGGGCTGGGCACACTGCCCGCCGGCCACTCTGGGCTTCGGACGCCCTGCCGGCCCTGGCACAGGCCCTGGTTGTGGTCAGTGGAGGCGACCTGGGCAGGACTCTCCCACACCTGACAGTGGGGATTTTTTTTCCCCAAATCAAATTCGTTTTCAGAGAAACGAGCCTGAAGGTCACTTCATTGTGCCCTTGGAGGTTTTCCTCGTGGTGAGGACACAGAGTGAGCTCAGCCCTTTTGCCAATTTAAAGGCGCAGTTTAGGGCACTCAGTCCCCTCCTTGCTGGGCAGCTGTCGGCCCTGTCCAGCGTCCGCACAGCAGGCGATGCCCATCTGGGCTCGTCACCTGCGGTGATGGCGAGCGGCTGCTGTGGAGGTCCACGCCGAGCATCCATGGGAGGCCCCGCTTCATGCCGGGTGCACACCCAGGCGGAGCTGCTGGGTCCCGTGCCCCGACCGGCCCCTAAACAGAAGACCTGTACTTTGTGAGCGTCTGGAGCCTGGAGATCGGGGCTCCGGGCCTGTGGGAGCCCAGGGCAGAGAGAGGGTGCTGTGGCCTCTCTTCTCTTAAAAGGGCACCTGGCTATGGACTAGGACCCACCCCGTGACCTTGTTTAGCCTCTTACCACCTCACAGGCCCTGACCCCACACACAGTCACACTGAGGTTTGGGCTTTGCCACAGGAGTTTGTGGGGACACCATGCAATTCCTGGCATATGGTGATTCTGCAGGTTGGGGGTTCCCGGGTGAGGCCTGGGGTGCCGAGGGAGCTCTGGGGATGAGCCGGCAGCCCGGGCTGGGGTCAGGCTCCGAGTGCACCTTGGGTGCAAGTGGGCACGCAGACGCTGACACGGTGCTGCCCTGTCCCACAGGAGCTCCTTGAACAGGGCTGCGTGTTCCAGGAGCGGCATGGCTGGGAGCGGCCGGGATGGTTCCACCCTCAGGGGACGGCTCCGGTGAGTGGCCACAGCGGCAGCTGAGGGTCTGTGCGGCCAAGAGACCCTGCCCTGCTGGCCCTCCCTCCCCCACACCTCGCCCCCACCCTGAGCCGGGGCAGGCCCTGCCAGGAGCGCCCAGCCTCCTGGGCACTGTGCAGGCTTCCCTGGCCGCGTGGTGTGCGCGGTGGGCAAGGGTGCCCACCCGGGCACAGCTCGGAAGACACCCCAGGTCGTGGGAGGGACCCAGCCGTCTTCACACAGCTTTCTGCATGTATTTTTGGCAACTCCAACTGTTAGTTTATGTTGGTAGGAGGCTGGTGAGTGGGAGGGTTTATGCTCAGCGTGCTCAGCTTATCCTCCAAGACTCCCCACGCCCTGGCCTCCCAGGGCCCTTCCTGGGCCTCCCCGCTCCTCCTGGGCCTGGGCCCTCGGAGCAGCCATGGGGCTTGGAGCCTGGCCAGGGTGGGCTGAGTGGTCCAGACCTGGACAGCCAAGCCTCTCCTGTTGCTGTACTGCTCTGCCTCCTCCCAGGGGACCCTCTCCCATCTCCATAGCAACCCACCTCCATGGCACATTTCCAGGGTACCCTCAGGGGAGACAGGAGGCCCAGGGAGGATGTCCTCAGAGCCTCTGCAGGCCTAGGCTCTTCTCTGGATGGTCCCTAGGATGTATGGTCCCTGGGGACAGTGCAGGAGGCTAGGCCTGGGCAGACCTGCCCTTAAGCCTGGAAGTCCCTCTGTCCTGGGGTCCCTGGACAGGAGAGGGGCATGGAATACCTTGGGCCCCGGGTAAGCGGACTTCCACCCATGTGGGGCCCCTGGGAGTCCAGGAAACTGGGTGACGCCTCCTGATTCCTGGAACCTCTGTGGGGCTGCAGTGGGGAGACGATCCTGTCGGGGCCGCAGGCCAGGCAAGCCCACAGGTCAGGTGCTGTGGAGCCTCCTGGGCAGGCCTGGGCAGGCCTCAGTTCCACTGGTTCTTCCTGTGGGAAGGAGGTGGCCCCAGGCAGACTGGCGGCTCTGGGAGGGGCCAGCAGGGAGGAAGGGGGCATTAGCAGGAGCAGAGGCCAAGGGGGTCCTGGGGTCGTGGGGCATCTGAGAGAGGTGGGCAGCTCACAGGAGAGGTGACGCAATGGCGGAGGAGCCGGCGCAGAGCCCACACTTATGCCCACCCGCCCATGCCACAGCTCTGTGTGTCAGTGACCTTGGGCAAGGTGTGACCTCTTTGTGCCTCAGATTCCTCATCTGCAGAAAGGGTCACCCTCATGAGGAGAATGAGCTACATCAGCAAGGCTGTCCTAGGGTGGGCACAGGTCCCAGACTGCCGCAGAAACGGCACCTGGAGCCATCCCTGGAATGTGCCAGCCCCGTGCCTTCACCCTTTTCTTTTTTTTTAAATATTTTGTTTTGTTGTAGATGAACACAATATCTTTATTTATTTTATGTGGTGCTGAGGATCGAACCCAGTGCCTCACGCAGGCCAGGCAAGCGCTCAACCGCTGAGCCACAGCCTCAGCCCCGCCTTCACCCTTTTCAACGGGTCACTTTCCCATTCTGCCCGATAGTGCCCAAGGTCCTCTCGGGCTCCCTCACCCCGTCAGTGCCTAACTTGGGATCCAGTCTCTTCTCCACCCCCTGGGGTCTCGACCAGGTCACCAGGTCTCAGACCCAGCAACGGGCGCCATCTGTGCAACTGTTGGTATTGCCTAAGCCGCCACCTCCATCCCATGTCCACCACCCACGCAGGCTCACTGGACAGGAGGCTGAGGGCAGCACCAGCCTGTCTCCCAGGACCAGCACACCTTGTGCCCAGTACTAGGCCAGCCTGTCTGTAGACAGAGGGAGGGAAGGAGGAAGGAAGAAGGGAGGAGGGCAGTGACCATGTCCTCTGTCCCAGGTCCTCGACTACGACTACTACGGAGCCTACGGGAACCAGGTGCACCAGGACTGTGCCTACACCAGGCTGCTGGGGGCCGACTACACCTTCGACTTCCCGCCCCACCACAGTGTGGTAAGCAGCTGGCACCCGGCCCATAGCCAGGTCCCCATCCCCATTCCCATCCAGGCCCCTCACGCAGAAGCCTCACCTGAGCTGCCCGTGGGGGCCCTCCGCCCACCCCATGGGGCTGCTGCCAGCCTCGTGCCCTTCTCCGGCTGACTCAGCTTTGGGAGAATCACCTGACACCATCCGCTCCCTCCCTCCTCCTCCATCTGCAGCCAGATTTTTTCCAGCAGTTAGTCCTGAGGGTGAAGACCACTGCTCAGGGCAGCCAAAGCAGGGGTGGGCCAGCTGGCCTGAGTTGGCTGTGTGGCCTCAGGCACCAGCTCCCCTCTGAGCCCTTCTTGGTCCTAAGACTCCCTGAGGGCTGGGTCCTCCTCTGGCAGAGGGCTCTGGCCCATAGCTGTAGCTCCAGGACAAGATGGGCTTGCTGATGCTGGGCCCCTGGCCCCTGGATGGGCCCCTCCAGGGGACAGCAGGGACCAGAGCTGGGGAAAGTCTCCAGTCACAGTCTGCTTGCTACAGACTTCTGTCCCTTCCTCAAAAAGTGGACAGGTGAGGCTGGCCAGACAGAGCCCTTGGCAGCTCATGGCCCCTTAGTGCCTGCTCCACCCCCTGGGGCAGCGGTGACGAGTCTGGGGCTGGGCCTCACCTCCGGCAGCCTGCACCCCGCAGGTGGCCTCTGTAATAAGCAATGCCCAGCCCACCCCAAGCCGCCTGCCTGCTGGGCCCTGCCGCTGTTCCCGGGCACACGCCTGGACGGGAGCAGAGCCCACCCTCAGCAGGACCCAGAGCCCAGGGTGGGCAGCCTTGTGAGGGGCCCTAGCGTCTGACAGGGCTTCATGGGGGCCAGTCTGCCATCACTCAGGGACCTTGCTGAGGTCAGTGCTTTCTGTGTTGCCCTGAAACCCTCGATCGCCTTCAACAAGGAGCAGGTCCTGAAGGGAAGGAACCGTTTATTCCCACTGTCCCCACTGTCCCCAAAGCGTGCTCCAGCACAGGTTTCTGACAGAGGCCTGGAGAGAGGCCCTTCTGAGTCAGAAGCAGGAGGCCCCTGCGTCACGAAGCGTGAGAGCGGCAGGCGGGCTTAGCGCCCAGTCCCTGGCGGCTGCCTCCCTCGCGGGGAGTCGCGGGGCTGCGTCTGGCACCTCCAGGCTGCAGCTCCTGAGGCCCCTGGGACTCCTGGCCCTGAGGATGTGGAGGCTCGGGAGATGCCGACTTGGCTGGCTGTCTTCACCAGCCTCCGCACGGCGGCTGAGACAGTCGCAGCGCAGGAAACCCGCACCCGCTGTCAGTGCTGGCGGCCGCCCAGTCCAGGCAGACGACAAGCGGCAGCCCAGGACTCTGCTTGGGGTTTTGGTTTCAGTCTGCAAACAGTGGGTGCTCCATAAAGGCTAGTGATGCCAGGAGGGGGCTGAAGGGTGACTGAGGGGCAGGCAGGAGGAGGCGCCCACGGTGCAGGGAGTGACCCCCTGCCCCGGGCGACAGCCTATTTCCCTTGTGCACACACTGGCCCATGTCCACGCCTCCCCTTGTGGCATCGCTGAGCCCTGGGCTGGGGCCGAGACCCCCACAGTGGGCTCTGATAGGCTCCTTTCCTGCTGTGCTGCCCGAGGCCTTCCAGAGCACCTGAGCCTGGCGGTGGCCACCTTTGGGGAGGACGCGGTGCAGCCCGAGGCACACAGGGCCTGCCTGGGGTGGGACAGCTGTTGCCGTGGTCACGTTCAGGGCTGGTAATGACAGTGGAGTCGTGGTCTGCTCAACTGTCAGGGCAGCATGGGAGGGAAGGCTGGAAGGCCCGCTGGGGGCGTGTGGGCCGCGGGGAGGGCGGTGGGGAGCGTGTTCCGTTTCTTCAACAGCTTGGTTGGCTGTTTCACATACCGTGTGGCGCGTCCACCGAAGGGCCCGATTCGGGGCTTTTCAATAAGGTCGCAGGTGCTCACACAGCCATCAGCACAGTCTAGCTCTGGAACGTTTCGTCTCCCACAACCCTTTGCCAGTCACCTGTTGTCCACCCTGTCCCACCCGAGTCCACACCGACCACTGATCTGCTCCCGTCTCCAAGAGCTGCCTTGCGTAGTCCATTGAAGTGGACTCATGAAGGAGATGTGCTTTTGTGGCTGGTTTCTTTCATTAGCAAAATGTCCCCAAGGTCCTTCTGTGGTGATGGCGTGTGGTGGCGTGTGTTTGTTCTCCTCCGCCCCTTGCTAAGTGGAGCCCGCTGCGGGCACCTGCCACACTTTATCTGCCACTCGTCTGTGGATGGGCCCTCGAGTTGCTTCTGCTCTGGGCAGTTATGAAGGGCGTGCGGGGAGCGTCCAGCTGCGGGCTGTTGGTTCCCATGGGAACATGCCTGGGCTGGAGGAGCTGAGGTGTGGCCCCTCTGTCCAGCAGGGGCTGCAGCGCTGGGTCTCCCCCGCAGTGTATGGGTTCCATTCTTTTTCACTCCTGCCGTTCTGGAGGATGTGCAGTGGGGTCCCCTGCGGCTCTGATTGTGTTGCTGTAACATCTGCCTTGCGCACTTTCCCTAGGCTGCCGGCCACTTGCGTATCTCCTCTGGGGAAATGTCTACTCAGAACTTAGGCTCATTTCAAATTGAGTTGCTTGTCTTTTTATCATTGCTTTAAACGATTTTTTAAAAAATACATTCTGGATACAAGCCCCTTAGATGTATCCTGGCGTGGTTGAACTCAGGGGCACCCAACCACTGAGCCACACCCCCAGCCCTATTTTGTGTTTTATGTAGAGACAGGGTCTCACTGAGTTGCTTAGCACCTCGCCGTTGCTGAGGCTGGCTTTGAACTCGTGGTTCTCCTGTCTCAGCCTCCCTAAGTGCTGGGATTATAGGCGTGTCCACTGCGCCTGGCTTCTTTCACTGTCTTGATGACGTCCTTTGCAGCACAAACTTAAAATTTTGATGATGTTCGACTCATTTCTTCCTTCCCTTCTGTTCCTTGCATTTTCGACATCATGTATAAGAAACTAACTCAAGGTCACAGACATTTGCTCCTGTGTTTTCTCCTAAAGGCTTTCTAATTTAGCTCCTATGAGTTAAATTCTGTGCCTGGCGTGAGGAAGGGGTCCAAGTTCATTGTTTTGCATGTGGCTATCCTGTCGTCGCAGCACCCTTCCTTGAAGACTCTCCGATAAGGGGAAGTGCACTGGTCCATTTTCAGAATGGACCCTGACTGTGAATACTGAATACAGTATTCAGGCTCAGGCGTGAAACTGGGACGCAGGAAAGGCAGCCGAGGGCAGATAGAGCAGAGCGGAGAGCTATAAGCAGGTGACACCAGAGTGACAACTCATAGCCTCTTTGCAAACAGGAGGCGAGGGAAGGGGCTGGCCTGACCCTATGGGCCCAAAGCACTGGATCCAAGACTTTCCTGCCACAGGGGAACAGAGGGAGGTGGGGACGACTAAAGGTACTTTCTTTAAACAGTCCAATGGGAGACAGTAAAACCCAGGCGCTGTCGGGAACACTGTGCACCCCACGCACTCAGCCAATGGGGGGGGACCTTGCGCTCTCGGGGATAACATGCTGGTGGTGAGTGCTCCGGGTGCGCCAGCTCCCCAGACCCCGATCTCGCAAGACCATCAGTAAACCCTGGAGTTTGGGGTTCTCTCTATACCTCATGAAGCCCATTCTTTGGGTTTGGGCAGGTGAGCATGATTCTCACCCGCCGTGGAACTCCCTTGGCACCTTAGCTGGAAACCAGTTACCTGTACACACGAGGGTATTTCCAGAACGTAGATCGCCTCCCACTGACCTCCGCGTCCGTCCCGGGTCTGCCCAACCATCAGGATGCGAGCCTTCCAACTTGCTCTTGTTTTCCAAGATCGTGTAGAACGATCCCTTGCCATTCCACATGCCTGGTCCCTTGCCATTCCATGTGGCTTCTGGGGACTGCTGGTCAGTGTTTGCAGAGGAGCCAGCGAGGGTTCGGTGGGGATTTGGTCGACTCTGGAGAACAATTAGGGCTGTGTTTTCACCTTGACAGTGGTACTCTGTCTTCTCTCCATGAGCACAGGCTGTCTTTCCACTTATTTAGATCTTCTTAAATTTCTCTCCAAAACATTTTCCAGTTTTTAGAGTACAAAGTTAGCATTTCTTTTGTTAACCTCATTCCCAAGCATTTTTATTATCCGATGCTATTGTAAATGGAATTATTTTTTTCACTTCCTTTCAGAATGTGCAGTGTTAGTGTATAGAAATACAATAGCTTTTAGTATTATTCGTATTTTTTGGTTCATCGACTTTGTATCCTGCAAGCTTTTTGAACTATTTTGTTAGTTCTAATAATTTTTTTCATGGGTTCCTTAGGGTTTTCTATATGTAAGTTCATTTTATCTGTAAACAGGAGTATTTTTACTTCTTCTTTTCCAATCTGGATGCCATTTTTTATTATTGTTACTTGCCTAATTGCCCTGGCTAGGACCTCCACTGTAGTGTTGACTAGAAGAGGCGAGAGTGGACCTGCTGTCTTGTTCCTGATGCTGGGGGTGAGGGCTCAGTGTTTGACCAAGAAGTACAGCACGTGCTATATGGTTTTTGTAGGTTGCCAGGTTGAGGGAGCTCCTTCTATTACTTGTTTGTTTTTATCATGAATTTGTATCAAATACTTTTTCTGGATTGAATGATTACGTGTTTTTGTCTTTTATTCTCTTAATATGGTTTAACTTCACATTCACGGAGGAGGCTATTGATCGTGGTGTAGAATCCTTCCTTAATGTTGTTGGATTTGGTTTGCTAGATTTTGTTGAGGGTATGTATCTACATTCATAAGGGATGTTGGTTCATAGTTTTATTTTATCTTTGATTTTGGCATCAGGATAATGCTGGCTTCCTAGAATAAATTGGAATAACACTTCCTACTGTGATATTTTTTGGAAGAATTTGTGAAGAATTGTCAAGAACATTCCTTGAATGTTTGGTAAAATTCACCAGTGAAGACATTTGGGCCTGGGCATTTCTTCATGGGGAGTTTTTAAAGGATTAATTTAATCTCTTTTTTGTTATAGTTTTATTCATATTTTCACTTCTTTATCCAGTTTCAGTGGTTCGTGCTTTCTAGACATTTGTCCATTCTGTGTCTAATTTGTGGTGTATTATTGTCAGTAGTCTTTCCCCGGGACGCTCTGCTGTCTGGGTAGTGATGGCTCCTCTTTCCCCAGGACCCTCCTCTCTCTGTAGGGAGGGTGGTGATGGCTCCTCTTTCCCCAGGACCCTCCTTTCTCTGTAGGGAGGGTGGTGATGGCTCCTCTTTCCCCAGGACCCTCCTCTCTCTGTAGGATGGGTGGTGATGGCTCCTCTTTCCCCAGGACCCTCCTCTCTCTGTAGGGTGGGTGGTGATGGCTCCTCTTTCATTGGTGATTTTAGTAAAGGTTTGTCAATTTTATTGGTCTTTTCAAAGAGTCAACTTTTGGTTCTGCTGATCTTTCTATACTAACCTTTATTCTTTGTTTCCTTCTGCCTGCTTTGGATTTAGTTTGCTCTTTTTCCAGGTTCTCAAAGTGGCAGGTCAGGTTGTTGAGATGAAACCTCTTGTAATACAGGCACATGTGGCTATGAACCTCCATGTAAGCACAGCCTTTCCTGTGTCCACGAGTGTTTGTAGGTTGTGTGTCGTGTCCACGCATCTCAAAGTAGTTTCTTATTATCCTTTGATCTGTTGGTTGTTTAAAAGTGTCATCTTCAATGTCCACTTATTTGTGGATTTCCCAGTTTTTCTTCTGCTTCTAATTTTGCTGTTATGGTCAAAGAACCTGCTTTGTGTAAGTTCAATCCTTTTGAATTTGCTGAGCCTGGTTTTATGACTGAGCAAGTGATCTCTCCTAGAGAATGTTCCCTGTGCTGGAGAAGAATGTGTCCTGAGCTGGGAAGGGCTGGCTCAGGCTGGAAGGGAGGGAGGGGAGGCTCAGAACAGGTGCATCGGGGATGGCCCAGATCCCTGTCTTGAGTGCACCTCAAAGACCCTGCCCCATACTCCCTGGGACTTTTCAGATTCAGAAGGAGTGTCTGACCTGCAGAGGGGCTGCTGCCGTGTTCAACATGTCCTACTTTGGGAAGTTCTACCTGCTGGGGTTGGATGCCCGCAAGGCTGCTGATTGGCTCTTCTCTGCGGACATCAGTAGGCCCCCAGGTACAGGCCTGAGTGGGTGGGCCACTCTCCTCTCCTGCCCCAGCAGCACGGTGCAGCCCCAAGCAAGGAGACCCACCCACTGCTCCTCCTGCTGGCCCCGCCTCCAGCCCCCAGGGCCGTGCTCCTTCCCACCCCCACAGTGCATCCTTCCTCCTCCTCCCTCTGGCTTTCTTCTTTCCTTGCCCGAGAAAGGAGAAATGGCACCAGGCCCTCAGTGGGGCATCCTGGCACCAGAGGGCCCATCCTCTGCCTTATCAGGACACTGTCCCCAGATGGGGTTTCCAGAATTAAAAATCCAGGATCCTCAGTTGGAGGATCTCAGGACTGCAGTGTGGGTGACCTGCCCATCGGTGGCCCTGGTAGAAATGGAATCCCTGAGTCCAGAGTCTTCCAAAATCGCCTCCCATGGGTGGCCTGCAAGGGCTTCTCCAGACTGACGAGGAGCTGCCCACCACCCTCTAATCATCCACCCATGCCCACCCACTCTGGCCCGTCTTTGGGGCCAGCACACACCTGGCTTCTCCCCTGCCCCAGGCTCGACGGTGTACACCTGCATGCTGAACCAGCGTGGGGGCACCGAGAGTGACCTGACGGTCAGCTGCCTGGCCCCTGGCCCCCAGGCCGGCCCCCTGGCCCCTGCCTTTGAAGGTAAGAGACACTGCAGGTGTGCTGCTCTGTGGCCACAGCCTGCCCGGGGGCTGGAGGGCTCTGGTGGCAGAGCGATGCTGGTGGCATATTGGGGCTGAGCTTGGTGCCCTGCTGTGCCCACTGTGGCCAGGCTGGGCACGGGAGGGCTCTGTCAGGCGAAGGGAGCGATGTGGGCACCACGAGCTGGGTGAGCCCGTCAGGCTGTGGTGCTCAGGAGCAGTTCCGCGTGGGCCAGCTCCTCTCCTGCCCAGGAGGAAGCGGCTCCTCCTGGCGGGGCCGGCTGCGCGGGATGGCTTTCTCCCTCTGCCCAGCTCTGTGCCTCGGCTCCCTGGAACTCCAGCCTCAGGCCTGGGCGGGCTGCAGGCGTCCAGCTAGGTGTCCAGGCTATGCCTGCCCTCTGCACCTCCACTTCTGCCTGCACCTGCTGTGGGCAGTCAGCACCCTCCACCCTGTTTGCACAGCCCGATCGCCCACATCGCCTTGTGCCCCGATCCTATCCCTCAGCCACTCAGGAGCAGCCCCATCTCCTGTCCCCAGGGGAGCAGGGGGAGCAGAGTGGGAGTGTCCCCTTCTCTAGGAAGAGTCGTGATCTCTGACCTTCTGGCCTTCCCTCAGAGAGTGCAGAGCAGGGTGCGGCTCCCGTCCCCCGCCTGGCCACGTGGGGATGGCTGAGAGGGCTGCCCGCTGCCCCGTGTCTGCCCTGTGCGGCTGAACTCAGGCCACAGGGCCCTGCGTGGTGGTGTCAGTGGAGTGGTCCCAGGACGGCCACCAGAGAAGGCAGGCTGGCCCACTGAGCCTGGGCACTGGCAGCCCTGGAGGAGGCCTGGGGCTGGCTGCAGACGGGGCCGCCTGGGGCCCGGGCCTGTGGATTGCTGTGTGTGTGCGTGGAACCCTGTCCAGAATTCCAGTGTCCTCCTTTGCTGAAGCTTGGGGAGGGGACGAGCTGGCGTCCTGGTGGGACCGAGGGCAAGTGCCACAAAGTTCCACCCTCAGAGTCTGTATGGCCCAGGCAGGGGGCCCAGACACCTGGGGCCTGGAGGTACAGGGTGGAATGGGGCCAGGGGAGGACGTTGAGGCTCAGAGAGGGAAAAAGACCTGCCCAAGGCTGCTCAGCACTGGTGCCTAGGGGAGACCGCATCCCTCCCCAACTTGACGGCACTGGGCTCTCAACCGTCTGGACCAGGGAACCTCTGAGGAGCAGACGTAGCCCAAGACTGTCCCCTTGGCATGTGCAGCTCTGAGGGGGCCCCAGCAAAGGAACTTGCACTGAGAATCCGGGTCCCTCGGGGGTCGCCCTCAAGGAAAGGGCATTGCTTTCTCAAATGGGAGGCCCTCAGGTGCCCCCTCACTGTCCTCAGCACATCCCCTGGCCCTGGATCCTCTCCTAAGTCTGGCGCTCCTCTTCCAGGGGACGGCTACTACCTGGCAGTGGGCGGGGCTGCGGCCCAGCATAACTGGTCGCACATCACCACAGTGCTGCAAGACCAGAGGTTCCGGTGCCAGCTCATTGACATCTCCGAGGACCTGGGCATGATCAGCATCCAGGGCCCAGCCAGGTGAGGCTGGATGGGGACCTGAGCACCTGGGTGCACCTGGGCTTACCTGAGCTCACCTGGACCCCAGGCCCTCCACCTGGGCCCTTGGGCAGAATCAGAGGGGACATTCTGAGTAGCCAACCAATCTGGTAAACCAAGAGGCGTTGCATCTGGTAAATGATCTTCTAAACACCAGATCAGACAGCCCTGGATGTGAGGGTCAGCCTGATCTGCAGCAAGTCAGTAGCCAAGCAAGAACCCCCAGTTCTGGGTCAGCCACAGAGCCAGGAATTACACCCCACCCTCCCCAAGAGGTGGCCTGCATGTGTCCCCCACACACACCAGGGCTGGGTGGCTCCTTTACCCACTCAGTTCTTCTGTATGAGCCCTGCCCCCCACCCATGAGGAGTCAGGACCCAGTGAAGACTCCTGGGAGCCACTGAGGGTCTTAAGCACACGTGCACTTTGAAAAGGTGCCTCTGGCTATGCTTTAGGGAAGGGACTGGGGACTCAGAGACAAAAAGGAGAAACAGAAGTGTGCTCAGAGCCACCGGCTGGGTGCCTGGGTTTCCAGCCCTGGCACTAGTCTTTGACGTGGCTATGATTGTTCTTTCTTTACTGAAGAGAAGACTGAGGCACAGAGAGGCAGAGACCTTTCCCCAAGGTCACACAGCTTGTAAGTGCCAGAGCTGAAGGAGATGTGGCAGGGAGAAGGGCAGAGATGACAGACTGAGTGAGATGGCACCACCTGGGATGTGCTTGCCCAGCACCTGTCCACAAGGAGCCCAATGCTGCAGGCTGGTCCCATTGCTACCTGGGGAGCCCATAGCCTCCAATGTCGGGGAGGCCAACCTTCCAAGCCTGTGTGGCCAAAGTGACCTTGGACAGGGAGTGGGACCATTTTAGAGTGAGAGAGGCAGGTGGACAGGGAGGTTGCAGACTGGTCAGGGGGTGGCCCATGGGGACAGGCAGCCTCATAAGCTGCTCCAGGCTGATGGCTGCCAGGGCGGGGCTAGCACCTGCCGCCTCCCGGCGACTTCTCAGCTTTCGCCTCTGAAGCGTCCTCTACCTTTCAAAAACAACCCCACGTTTCCAACATAAATCATAATGAGCCCAGCACCCAGGTGAGCCAAGCTTTCGGGTTACGTGGGAGGCGCTTAGCGCAGGACCTGAGTGTGGGGGGACGCGGGGCCGCCACGCCAGCTGCTGCCCCACAGAACTCTCTGGAAAAAGCCACACACAGCTGTGCAGAGAGCCACCGCCAAGCCCCGCCTGGCTCCGGGGCGCTTGGATTGTGGCGAGCCCCACCAACCTGACAGGCTCGCGTGGCCGGAGCGGCAAGGCCAGTGCTCCATGCCCCCGAGGGCTCTGAGGGGATGTCTCTGTCCCCATTCAGCACAGGGAGCCGGGGCTGGCCAGGCCAGGCGAGGTGCAGGCGCTGGACTTGCACCTGGAGCTCCAACGTGCCCTCCAGCCACCTGGGCTTCCTGCGGGGAGGGACGGGTTCAGCAGTGGGGGCGCCTGCCTGTCCTGGACGTGGTCCCTGGGGCTGGGTTTCCTGGTACTGCTGAGGCCACAGCCTGGGTCAGAGCCCCTCAGACCCTTGGCCCCAGGAGCAGCCCCAGCCCAGGCCGCCACCTCCCTCCAGGGTGGCCTCCCGGGCTGCAGAGGCGGCAGCTCTAGGGGTCGGCAGCTCTTCTGGGCAGCGGCCCAGCTCCTGTGGGGACCCCGGGTAGAAGTGAGGGGTCTCCGCCCGGTGGAGAGCTCGCCCTGCCATGCCGGTGCTGAACACCCTTTGATGCCAGGCACACTGGGACGTGGGTCCTATTGGTGCAAAGCCCCCTGTTTGGGTGTAAGCAGTGGGAGAGAAGCCTGACAGGAGACTGGGACCCTGGTGAGGGCTTCTTGACCCAGACTCGCAGTCAGGGAGGGCTGCCTGGAGGAGGTGACCACTAGGCCAAGCCTGCAGGGCGAGGCAGGTTTAAATGGGGCAGGGCCAGGGGAGAGTGAGCAGGGCCCGGGAGGGGCTGATCTGTAGGGAGACGAGCAGGCTTGGGGTCCTGGGAAGGGGGCACTGCTGAGTGGCCCTAGCAAGGTCTCAGGCAGTTCGTTCAGCAGCACAAGGGCCAGTTCTGCTGGCCATGTGGAGCTGGGAGGGCAGGGAAGAACCCCCTGTGGCGTGGACGCCAGCTGTGCCCCATGGGCATGCGGCATGGCCCTGGCCTCTGGGAGGTGACAATCCTCCAGCAGGGCAAGGTGTCTCTGGGCACTTGCTGGGCACTCAGCAAGCTCCAGCGTCTGCAGAGGGCACTTCTTGGCCTCACGCAGATGGGCACAGAGCTGAGGAGCCGGCTGGGGAGGCCTGGGTGGAGCAGGACAGGCACTTGGAGTGCTCTCCTGCGTGGGGACCTGTCCACCCAGCTCCAGCTTGGACACATCACTCTATTTTCTGGGCAAAACAGAGGCCACCTTGGCCAGCTTCTCTTGATGACCAGCCTGGTGACCACTGGGGTTTGGGCGTTCGGTGGTTGGATGACTGGCCTGCTTCAGTTCACTGCCTGGGACCACAGCTGACCCACCAGGAGTCCTGGCACCAGAGGCAGACAAGTGGCTTCCTCCCTGATGGGATCCGTGGTGCGGACCCACCCCAAGGACAGGGACATGTCCTGCTTGCTGCTGTCCCTGTGCCTTCCGGCCCAGGCCTGCCGACTGACCCCTTTGTGCTTGCTCCTAGCCGGGACATCCTGCAGGAGGTGCTGGATGTGGACCTGAGCAACTCGGCTTTCCCCTTCTCCACCCACCAGCTGGTGAGAGCCGCCGGGCACCTGGTAGGTACCAGCCAGGCACCCGTGGGTATGGTGACAGTGGCCTGTGGTGAGGGAACAAAGCCAGGGCTGGGATCTGGGAGCCTGGTGTCCTTGGCAAGTGCCTTTACCTCCCGGGTCTCCGTCTTTAACTGTGAGCCGGGGTAGTGGTGACCAGATGGCCTGCCCACAGGCTGTTGGGAGGGCAGCAGGGAGATCCTTCAAGGGCCAAAGTCAGTCAAAGCCACAGCCTCATCTGTCCTCCACCTAGAGCCTGGAGTGGGCAGGAGAGGGGCCTACCACGCAGGAGGGCCTCCCTGCCTGCGTGTCCCCCATCTGAACGGCACAGGGCTGCCCTCCCAAGTCTGGGTGATGGCTGCTTTCTCTGTCTCCCTGGAAATAACGGAGTTGGGCAGAAACGAGCAATCATGCTTCCCTGGCGTGTCTCCTGGTCCTCTGGGGAGGCAGCTCCTCCTCCTGTGGCCTCTTCCCACCCCACAGTGTGGATGTGGGGGACACATAGGCAGGAGCAGGGCTCTCACACAGCACCACCCACCCTACCGCCTGCGAAGGGTCCAGGACCTACTAACCAGGTCTCTTCTGAGTGGACAGGTCCGCCCCAGTGCTCCATCTGCTCCGGCTCTGGGCAGGGGCTTCCTCAGAGACCCTGGCCAGCGTCCTGGCTCCAGCGCTAAGCCAGCCTCTCCTGCCTCCGCCTGTTTTCCTGTTGGAAAGCAAGCACCGCGCTCTTCTGCTCTGCTTTCTCAGGGCTGAGATGAGCAGCCGACAGGTGACCGAGGCTTCCGGCCTCTGGACACTCTCCCCCTGCGCACACATACGCTTCCCGTCCACTGTCACCAGCCTAGAAGGTCCCTGGCTGGGTCCCGGCAGACACCTCATGCAGGGCCATCCCATCCATCCCTCCAGGGGTGTCTGACAGCTCCCCTGGCCTCTGCTCACCAGATGCCCACAGTGCCCCAAGCCATGACAAGACTGCCCAGACATGACCACATATGCCCCAGGGGCAGGACCTCACTGCCTGGTGTCCTGGTGGTGAGCCGTGGTGGCAGCAGGCGTGGGGCGTGCGGAGCCAACCCAGAGCTCAGGATGCGGGAGATGCTGCCCGAGCTCAGCTCCGAGGCTGGAGGGGCTGCCTGACCACCGGCTAACGGAACCTAGTAGCCAATTCGTGTCGCTGACCCCTCTGAAGGGCGCGGTGCACAGGGGCCGCTGGGCCTGGGCGCACCCTCCAAGCGCTAGGGAGTGTTGGGAGTGAGATCCTGGCCTGCACGGTGGTTGCAGGACCTGAGGGACAAATCTGGGTCCTGTTAGTACATAAACAGTGTGGTGATGATGGTGGGGACGGGGCTGCCAAAGAGAAGGGAGATAAAGGCAGCTATGCAGGCTCCGCGCCGCCTCCCCTCCCCAGAGGCCGCACGGGGGTCAGGAAGCCAGGCTGGCTGTCTAGCTTGCTTCCTGCCTCCTTAGTGCAAAGCCTCCTGCTGAGGCCAGAGAGAGTGGGTGCTCTGAGGGGACAGCACAGCTCCACCCTCGGCCACAGCAGCACCCAGACTCCGGACTCTAGCTTGGGTCGTCCACTGGAGTCCCCACAGCATCCTGCTCTGTTGGGGGCGGGTTCTGATTTGCGGGTGGGGAGGGGGATGCGGGTCTCTCCCACGACGCTGAGGTTTGGCGTCGACTCAGCCTGTGTGTGGTTTGGTGTCGGAGGCGAGAAAACCAGGTGGGGAGCATCCTCTCCTTTCCAGAGCTCTGAACCTCCCCTCCCATCGGCAGGGCTGCGCCAACAGGGCCGCTTGGGACCGTCAGCGGCAGCTGCTTCTCTCCCCAGCCAGCCCTGGCCTGGCCCTGGCTGCCCCAAGCTTGGCCCCACTGTCTGGCTGCTGCTTCACCTGGGGCCCGGGAGCCAGGCCAGGTGTCGGGCAGAGGCCACGCTGCCCAGGGTCATGGGCAGGCCGAGCCCAAGGTGGGCTGCTGGCGGGTAGGGGGTCTTACAGCGCTGCTTCCCCTCAGGGCTGCTTCCGGCACAGGCTCCCTGGTGGTGGAAGGCCTATATGATCACACCCGCCATTCTGTATCTGACCAGCCCTGTGCACAGGGCCTGGGTCCACCTTGCTTCTAGAAAGATCACCTTGGCCTGACCTCAACCCTGCTGGGCCTTCCCTGAGCCCTGGGATAGGGTCCAGGGGCCTGACGCAGTCCCCACAGGTGCAGGTGTGACGCTTGCCTGGCCAGAGCTGGTGGCCAGCCGTGTGTCTCTGCAGAGTCTCGAGAACGCTCATGGTCTGTGAACAAGTTCAGGATGGCCTGCTCTCCCCAGCCGGGACAAGCCATGTGGCAGGTCAGCATGCCCCCCGCTTCCGGGCCATGTATCTGCTCTCCCAGGGTCAGCACCGTCCTTCACCCACGTTTGTGCTCTGCTTCGTCCTCTGGCAATGCTGGGATTGATTTCTTGTTCCTCTCAATCGTCTTGGCGAGCCCGCTGGGGACCTGGGCCCCTCTTCCCTGCGTTAGCAGTGCCCGTGCGCGGACGTTTCTGGCACATCTGTTTTTCATCTTGGAAGCCTCTGGTGAGGAATGTCCCTTGAACATGACCTTAGGGTTCTCTGACTGTTGACCTAGGCCAGGAACCTCGGCCGGGTCCTGAGTCGGGTGCATGAGGCGCAGGCCCAGGGTTCCTGGTCGTTCCGGGCTGCCCCGGTTTAGGTGGGTACGGGACCTCACAGTGCTCTCTGAGCCTGGTCCCTGCCTGTGGAGACGGCAATGGTGGGCGGTGGACGACAGAATAAGGCAGCGCTGAGCCCTGGCCTAGGAGAGGACTGAGTCTGAGGCACGTGCCCACCTGGGAGGCTTCTGGGCCACATTTCAGCTGTCTGGTCACAACCGGGCCATCGGGTGGTCTGTGTGATAGAGGACAGACCAAGCAGACAAGCAGTGGCTTCTGATCCAGGAACCAACGTGGAAGTTAGAGTCCCGGGGAGAGGCCCACGGCGGGGAGAACTGGGTCCTGGTGAAGGGTGTCACCAGCCCCTCCTAGGGGCCCAAGCTGTGGGGAGCCCTACCTAGGACTCCTGCCGGCCAGTGGTGAGCCAGGGCCCCAAGCAGCTGGCCTGTGCCCACCCTACCTCCTCTCCAGCATGTCACCAGCCTTCCTGCGAGGCCTCCTGTGCAAGACCAGAGGGACAGATGCTGGGGTGCAAGGCAGACCTCCCCCAACCCCTGCGGGAGCTCATCCTGGCATAACCCGGCCAGTGCCGGGGCCTCGCTCTCCAGTGTTAAGGTGCTATTCCAAATTACAAATGAAACTCCGGGGTTTTTTGAAGTAAAGACAAAGGATTCGTTCTGGCCTGGGCCAGGGGAGCAGAGGGCACAGTCCTGCAGCCCCAGACGCTGGACGCAGGTGAGGAGGCCGCGTTTTTTTGGTGATAAAAACCACAAAGGACGGGGGCGGGAGAGGCAAGGACAGGCACGAGACACATTTCATGAAGTGGAGGCACCGAGTTACATCCCCAGAATCGGCACCTCCTGGACCCCTCAGGGAGTAGTAACACGGGTGCCGTGGTTTGAAGACATTGCTGTCAGGGGGCAAGTGGGTGGGGGCGTCACCTATGCGAGTGGGCTCTTCCAGGACGGGGTCCACTCCGCAGGGTGAGACGTCTGAGCAGAATGGGACCTGCTCGACCTCGCTTTCAAATGAGCCCACGACACCAGGGAGACCAGCTGCTCTCACAGCTCACTGGTCAGTGCCACGGGGCCAGCATCCAGGGGTGGCCTGGAGCCTGTGGTACTGCCTCTGATGGTCTCCTCCTGAGGCCCCGAGGCCTGGCCCAGGTGCAGGCCACCAGCTTGTCACACTTCTGCCTCCTGGTCCTCCGTGTGTCCTCGGAGGCCACAGTTCCGCACGCTGGGAGGAGCCAGGAATCCTGTCCCCAGCCACCTTCTCCCGAGGACCCGAAGGAGATGTGGGCAAAAAGAACATGACCTGTCCCTTCACATCTGGGCTGTGGATTGGGCTGACCTGGAGGCCTGCCCCCCAGAGTGGATCTGGCCACATGGGAAGTTGAAGCCTAGGACACAGCGATCCCCTTCCCTGGCCAGCGTGAGGGCGGCCTCTCACTGCAGGCTGCAGCAGCAGGCTGGCCACCGCCGTGGGCCCTGGAGGGAGCCAGCTCAGCCACAGACAGCAAGGGGCCGTGGAGACCAAAGCCCCCATGCCACCCAGGGCTTCTAGTCCTGTCCCAGCTTGTGTGGACGGCCTCTCTGTGACAGTGTCTACACGGAGTCTAAATCCTTCCTGGGCCACATCCCTCTTCCCTCATGACCGTCCAGGCAGAATCCTCTCTGGATCCTGGGGAGTCTCCTCAGTGACACCTTGGGGCTGGCTTTAAAATGTGTTGATGAGCTGTCCCTGGATGAGCAGCAACTCTGGGCCAAGCTTCCACAGGATCGCCGCTGGACCCTGGCCACCCAGCTGCAGGACAGGAGCATGTGTGGCCGCCTGGTCAACCCTCTCCTGGTCCAGTGGAGACATGATGGATGACAAGGGTGAGAGCCAAGTGCTATGGACCCAGCTAGTGGCTGGAGCACCAGCCCTGTGGACACCACTCACCACGGGAGCCGGCCAGAGGTGCCCCACTGAGGGCAGTCCCTCCCCCGGCCCCAGTCGAGATGCCTGGCTCTGTGCCAGGATTCCACGATCCCTGGATTCCTGGAGGAAGAAGGCGGATGGGGAGGAAATGGTCCCTCAGCAGCCAGAGACCAGCTGTCCTGGCGCCCCAAACATTTGCCTCCAGGCCAGAGAGATTCCTGGGGGAACTGGTCTCCTGGAGCTCAGCTCGGCCAATTCTGGGCCAGACAGTGTTCCCGGCACTGCAGCTGAGGGCATGCCTGGCCAGGGCCCCCTTGGCTGAGGACAGGTCTCCTTGACGGAGCACAGACCCCCTTGGCCAAGGATGGCCCTTCTCAGAAGCAGCAGGCGCCGGCTGGAAGCTCTCTGTAAGTGTGGCGATACAGCAATTTTCTCCTGAAAATTAATTTCAGCTCAAAGGGAAATTGGATTTCTCTCCTGATGGGAAAAGCCCTCACCGTGGCGCTGCCGGGACTCGGTCAGCCCACAGACGAACACGGACCTCAGCCAGACTGCAGGACGTTCAGAGCCGGCACTTGCAATTGGGTCGAGCTGCTGCCTAAACACTCTCTGCTGTACCCGTGCGGAGAGCCAGGCCTCAGCATAGGTTACCACGCACCAGTGCCACGACACAGCCAAGGCTGCAGGCTGAGGCACACGCTCTTCACGCTCTGCCACTGACGCTCTTGGGGACAGAGAAGACTACTTGCCAGGAAAGTGCAAGAAGAAGTCCTGGCCAGAAGGAGGCCAATGACCTGGGTGACTCACAGCTGCTGAGCCTCTGGAACTCATCCGGATGGAGACAGCCCTTCTCCCTAGAGTCCCTGTGGGCCTGCTGTCCCTGTCTGTGCTGCAGACAGCCACCCCCGGGCAACCCAAGGCTTTTTCCAGCTGCTAGAGATCTGGGACTCTGTATCTAGTGCTGGTGGGGTGAAGGTTTTTAATTGAGAGGGGCTGGAGGAGGGTCTTTTGCAGAGCCAGCCTGCCCAAGGGTGGGAGGACAGAGCCAAGGGTCCACAGCTCCTAGAGAGACCACCCATGCCAGGGCTCAGGTGGGGCAGTGTGTTTGAGCATCACACATTTGCTCACTCTGGGAAAGTTGATTCCAGTCACTAACTGCCGTCACCACTGCCACCACCTCCACCTGTCATCAGCACCACAGCCATCACTGTGAGCACAACCCCTGGTGTCCCCTGTATCATCACCACCACCTCCACAACCACTATTATCACCATCACCACGACCATCACCATCACCACCAACAACCACCACCACCACCACCACCACCATCACCACCACCACCACCACCACCACTAGCACCATCACCACCACCAACCACCACCACTATCACCACCAACCACCACCATCACCATCAC